>PVIA01008920.1:0-66390 GCA_004024845.1 Tonatia bakeri
GAGAGTGGTTCCTTTCTGAGTCAGCAGGCGAGAAGTGCTAACTCTAGAAAATCGTTAGGTCAGTGCAAATGCTGAGCTTAGGCTGAGCCCTATTCTATCCATATTCTACTATCAGATTCAAGATTCAAGTAAATTTTTTTTAGAGACAGGACCATATTGGGGGAATATGTCATTTCCCCCAATGAAGAATGAAATTCAGAAAAAGTTGCAATAATCCCATCATCCGACATCAGAGATCTCAAAAGCTGAAGGCCAAGGGTTGTGATGTATTCCGTAGCAGGGGCCTTTGAGTGTCAGTTTAACTTCTCTGCTAATACTTGAACCACCCTTCGTGAAGATGGGGGAAATTTGCATCGCACTGATGCTCTAACCTGTAAAGACAGCTCCCAGGGCGTGCTTTCATCCAAGCTATTTACAAAGAAAACCACGATCGACACACTTCATTCAGGTTCAGATTCTATGACAACATATTATTGCTATAAACTCAGCCCCAGATGTTGCTTCATTGCAAATAGTAACTGTAACTCATATACCCATACTATATACAATAAAAATTGTGTAAAAAGGCACTTTCTGTGCATTAGACAATTAACATTCAAGACAACCCTATTGTGGGTAGTATGGTAAACCATTTAAAGAAATAAGTGGGTGGAAATGAGTTTTACAGAATTTATTAAAATGCCAAAGTTCACACAGCGGGGAAGCCACAGACTCATGACTCCAACTGCACCCATTTGCATCAGACTGCTAACCTCAGGTGTCTCTTCCACTATGATGAAAAATCCCGTTATCCTCCAAAGTGGATGACACCAACACTTTGGGGAAAGATTTGATTTTAACCTCTGAAATCTAAGCATTCCTCTCATTACAAACTGATAACAGAGACAGGGAATCGATTTTCCAGCATTTCCTTTGAAGAACTGAGGTTATAGATGCCAGTGACAGGGCCACCGAACATGTGTCAAATCACTCATGTCTAATATGTGCTTTTTGTTTGTTTTTTTCTTTTTTATTGTTGTTCAAGTATAGATGTTTTTGTTTGTTTTTTAAATCAAAAAGAAAAGTTTGAAAATCTAAGCTAAGTAGGAAGACTTTGACCCAGTCACCATAGCTGGCTGGTTTTACCAATTGTGGTGGTAATAAAAACCAGTGGCATTCAGAGAAATAAAAAGAATCTCATAAATAGAGTTTTAGAAAAGCAATTCTAAGCTTTTGAAAAATAAAATCAATCAGTTGAAGAAGGAATTTGCAGGGGAAGAATCAGCACTTCTAGTCTCATAAATAAAGTATGAAAAAGTCTCTTGCTGCTGAGTCGAGTTGCTATACTTCACATCACAGAGCTTCATAGAACTGCTGCACTTCAAACAGACGAGCTACAGATGGCTGTGAAAACTTAGGAATGCCGCGCTTCTTCCAGGGTCACCACAGAGACCAGAATAGACCAGAAAGGATTTTACATCCACCAGTTTGACCCAGATGCAGCTTCAGCATAGGCTAAAAAGTGCACCTCATTTGCTCATTCATTTCTTTGTATTAAATTTATGGAGGGGGCATTGGTTCATAGAGTCATATAGATTTCAGTGGTACATTTCTTTAGTACATAATCTACATATTGCATGGTGTGCCTATCATTGTAGAAAGGTACTGCCTTGCTACTTTGTGCAGCAGGTATTGAGATAAACTTTGGGAATGCAATGGTGAAAGAGACATACCTGGTTTCTGCTTTCTAGAGCTCACAGTATGATAGAGCAGAAAAGGATAAATGAACAGCATTTGCAATATAGTAGAATAGGTCAAGTGTTGTCTTAAATGAGCCATAGGAGGAGGGGATGTATGTCAGGGAGGGCTTCCCAGAGGAAGTCAGACATATGGTAAAACCTGAATAATGAATGGTAGACAGCCAGGTTAAGAAGGCTTGGAAAGTCTGTTTTAGGGAAGGAAATGGCTTGTGTAAAGACTTTGTGGTGAGAAAGAGCAGGATGATAGGAGGAACTCCGAAGGAACAAAGTGAGTTTACGCTCGGTGAAGCTCACAGTGTAAAGGTGGGAATGGCCATAGGTGGTGGTGGGGGACTGGGCCAGAGCACAGTCTTGTGAGTCTTGTTTGGGCAGTGGGAATTAGTTTGCATATGGGAAGCACTGAGAGGAAGAGAAATGGTCAGGTTATTTCTGGATGCTGTTTAAAAAAGCAATTAGAGTTGGCAAGATGAGATGTAATGAGACTAATGTAGTAATTATTGTATTATAGAATCAACAAGGTTTGATGACTGGCTATAGGAGCTGAGGTTGGAAAGGAATCAGGAAGCCCCCACAAGTTACTGGGTTGGCCAGGGTTATGGATGGCAGCGCTACTCCATAAGTAGGAAATTCAGGAAGAAGAGCAGGTTTACGGATGAAGGAGGGGTTTTTTAGTGGGCTCAATTTGGCACAGAAAGAAATATATGTGTATTTACAGAGAACCACTACAGTAAAAGTTCAGTATGCCTCATGTTGTTGTTGTTTTTAAAGGATTTGGTGCAGAAAGTAGAATTGATGATGGTGCTATATCTGCATTCTTCATCTAGTCTCCACAATTTCCAATTAATTAAAAAGTTGGTATCTTATACATTATGCATAAAATGAACGATCTTTTATTTTTTACTTTTTAAAAAAGATTTTGTTTATTTTTAGACAGAAGGGAAGAGAGGGAGAAAAAGAGAGAGAGAAACATCAATGGTATGGTTTCCTCTCATGTGCCCCCAGCTGAGGACCTGGCCTGCAACTCAGACATGTGCCCTGACTGGGAATTGAACCCACGACCCTTTGGTTCACAGGCCAGCACTCATTCCACTGAGCCACACCAGCCAGGGCTGAATGATCTTTTAAATGCATTAGTCATTCCATAATTTTATAACCTTTGTAACTATCTTCCATTTCATAACTCTTCTGTCATTCCTAAGTAATGGTGTTGTATTAGTCAGAGTTCCCCAGAGAAACAGCACCAATAGGATATGTGTGTACGTAAAGATATTTACTTTAAGAAATTGGCACACACAGTTGTGGTGATTGGCAAGGCCAAAGTATATAGGGCAGGCCAGCAGGCTGGAGACCTAGGGCAGTGAGTATTGCAGTTCCAGTCCAAAGCCAGTATAGAGGTAGAACTTGCCCCTCCTTGGAGGACCCTCAGGCTTTTTCTCTTAAGGTCTTTAATTGATTGAATGAGGCTCACCCACATTCTGGAGGGTTATCAGCTTTACTCAAAGTCTACTCTTGTAAAAGGCAATCTAGTCATTAAAAATACCTTCACAGAAACTTCCAGACTAGTGTTTGAACAAATGTCTGAGTACTGTGGTCTAACCGAGTTTACACATATAATTAATCATCACCGTCAAATATCTTCACTAACATACGGATTATAGTTACATGTGCATCATTGCAAAGTCTTGTTCAAAATATATTTTAAAAGTTTACAAGTACTTCTTGAATTTAAAATTAGCTTTTATAAAAGTATTGTTTATTGCTAGCAGAGATTCCCATGTCAATTTCAGAATTACAACTGATTAGAACAATTGAGTTTAAGCAATCCTCGGTGGACCAATCTCAAGATTGCTGTAAAATTCTCAGCAGAGGTAATTAGTACTGTAGAGGGGGTTGCTACTGTGTGTTGTTGTTGCTTTTAAGTCTCTATTAAAAAACAAATCATCTTCAGTGGATAACTTAAACAGTATTTCTGTCCCAACTCTTTATACCCTCCTTATAATACAGCTTTCATTCATGTACTTTGCCATGTGTCTTTCAGGAGAGTAGACAGAGAATATATCTCCTTGTTGACATTGGGCTTGGCTCTGTGCCTCATTTGGAGTGATAAAATGTGCACAGATATGCAGGCAAGGCACAATTGCATGGTTTGGTGTGTCTAGCTCTTATGTTTCTGTTGTTCAGCATGAGGAGAGGATTCACTGAGCAGCCACTGACTCAGAATAGAAATATGTGGGGCAGATTGAACTGGATACATAGCTAGAAGTGGAGCCATGCCAACTGTCCAATTGTTCTATAAGTAAGAGGATTTATTAACCTTCAATGCCACTGAAATTCTCAGGTTGTTCCTTATACAATGATTTTATAGCAAGAATGGAATAATATGGTACAAAAGAAAAAAAATTTACATGTCATTGTTACTTGAAGCAATTGGTATTTTATTTTATCCATTCATCTGAAAACCATTTATTAAGTAACTACTACATATCTCGGCAGTATTAGCACTTCTCCACTGCCAGAGATATTTCTTCTCCTTCCTTATATAGGACACAAAACACATGCTCGCTGGCTTCCTATTTAAGTAGAATCCAGGTACAGCTGCTGTAAGAGAACATAAGGAACCATATTATTGTTACAAACTAATCAGTGTCAGTCACTATGTGGCCTGAAGGAAGAAAGACACAGAATATAATACTTTCTGATCAACAAAGTAACAATGAAATTTTAAGCATCTTACATACAAATGAAGTTACAGATTATGGGTGGGAACACAGCAAAAACAGGTCAGGAGAGACTGCAGTGACAAATGACTTTAAAACCTCAGGAGTCTGCAACAGCAAGGATATGTTTAGCACCAATGCCCTGTGTGGAGCACAGGGAGGTCTGGAGCTCTTCCTCACGCTGTCTTCCCCTCTGGGCCTTCAGAAATATCCAATGTATGAAACATTGTTGAAAGTTGAATGCATAACAAAGGGAAGGTATATACTGGCTCCTAGAATTTCTGCTTGAAATGGAATTCAGCCATTTCTATTCTCATCTAATTCTCATTTACTGTTTCTGTCATCCATGGGTCACAAAATGATAGTTCTCCTCCAAGGAGGAGCACCAAGCAATTTTGAATCATAATACAGTCATGCTCCACATAATGACGTTTCAGTAAGTGATGGCCTGCATATGCAATGGTGGTCTCATAAAATAATGGAGCTGAAAAATTCTGATTGCCTAGTGATGGGTGGCCATCATAACATTGTAGTGCAATGCATTACTCATGTGTTTGTGGCAATACAGGTTTAAAGGAACCTACTGTGCTGCCAGTCCTATAGAAGTATAGTGTATATGGTTACATACGGTGCCTGACACTTGATAATACTAATAAATTACTGTTGCCAGTTTATGTATTTACTATTCTGTACTTTTAATAATTATTTTAAAGCATGCCTATTTCTACCTATAAAGAAAAAGTTTGCTGTAAAGCAGTATGATGCATTATATTGGCAGCAGCCTCATGCATCTCATGTTTACCACTTTTCTTGATTGCATCATTCTCTCTCATGTTTGACTTGATCTCATGTTGTATTGTTCATTGTGGCCCCTATGTGTACACAATCTACCACTAATATTAGGAGGCCACAGTGAGGAAGTGCCTACATCAGACACAGAGGAACTTCTAATGATTTGGACTGAACATGAGACTCAGAAGTGCATCCTTCTCGGCACCGTGACAATCATGGCCACTCAAACGTTGGTTTGTGATGTGGAAAGAAAAGACAAGGCCTGACTATGATGTTGGATTTCCTGCTAGCTCTGGTTGTTCAAAAGATTTAAAAATCATTATTTATTACATAATGTGAAAATGATGGTAAGTCTGCTAGTGCTTATGTGAAGGCACCTGAAGAATTTTTGGAAATTCTGGATAAGCCAGTTTTGGATGAAACTTCCTTATTCTGCAAATGGACTACTGAAGAAAGTTTTATTCATAGGAGATCAAGTCAATGCCAGGTTTTGAGGCATTTAAGGACAGGATAAGTTTTGCTTGAGAGGCAAGGTTGCAGGCTACAAATGAAACCCTTTGTGACCTGGCAGTGAGGGCCCCAGGGCCTTCAAAAACATCAATGAGCTATTGATGTTTTCCCAGGCTATTGCTGCAACTGAGAAAGACACAGAGGTGATTCTTGAAGCATTATAATGTCATGACTGCATCAAGAACCTTGCTTGTGCTTGAGGGATGTCACCAGGTTGTATATGAGTGGCATCTGGATAAGACAGTCAAGAGGTTCCTTCACGCCTTCAAAGGGTTTGCCAAAGATGAGGAGGCTGTAGAAGTTACCAAGGCTATGAGTGAGATGATAAATAACTTTAACCAGAGCCTGATATATAACTTGCATCCAAATGTAGATAAGGATGACACTGAGGAGCTCCTAGAAGTGGTACCCGAGAAATGGACCAACGAGGTGTTGAAAGTGGAACAGAAATGTATAGCTGAAGAACAGACAAAAAAAGAAAAGAAAAAGAAAATTGCAGAGGAAGAAAAAGAAGGAGAACCTCCAAGAACATTTATACAGAAGAGTTTAACAGAAGCTTTTGCAGATCTCAACAACCTTCTTAAAAAGTTTGAAAGCATGGGCCTCGGCACTAAGAGAAAGGAGCATTTGTTGTGCATCATCCAATTACAAGCACATCTATGATGAAAAAACAAAATAAAACAAAACAAAAACAAGAAAACCACCCTGGCTGTATTTTTGAAAAGAGTGATACTTTCTTGAGAAGAGCCTCAGGAAGGTCTTTCAGGAGGCATTCCAGGGAAGGTATTATTAGAATCTGAGACCACTGCTCCATGTGTGTTATTGCCCCAAAGCCCTTCTGGTGGGGCAGGCAGTGGAGATGGACAGGATACTGATGATTCTAACCCAGTGTAGACCAGGCTAAGGTGTGTGTTTGTGACTCAGTTTTTAACAACAGCAACAAAAAGTTTAAATGTAAATAAGTAAATAAATAATTTAAAAAATAAAAAAACTTACAGAATAAGATATAAAGAAAATATTTTTGTATAGCTGTATCATGTGTTTGTTTAAAGCTAAGTGTTTTTCCAAGAGTTGACAAAAATGGAACAGTTTATAAAGTCAAAAAAGTTACAGTAAGCTAAGGTTAATTTACTATTGGAGAAAAGTGTTTTTACAAACTTAGTGTAGTCTAAGTGGACAGCGTTTATAAAGTCTGCGGTGGTGTGCAGTGATGGCCTGGGCCTCCACACTCACTCCCTGCTCACTCACTGCCTCACCCGGAGCCACTTTCGAGTCCTGCAAGCTCCACGTAAGGTAAGTGTCCTGTACAGATGTACCGTTGTTGTCTTTTATTTTGTATTTTCACTGTACTCATGTGCACAGTAAGCTACCCCATCGGGGTCTGTGTATGCGCGCTCGGTGACGTTTGCGCAGGGACACAGTTACCACATAGCTCATTTCTCAGAATGTATCCCCGTCACTAAGTGATGCAGGACCGTGTCCTTCTTAAATGTAAACAACTAGAATGTATAGCCTTAGGATTATTGGTTAAATTGTATAGGAGAGGACTTGAAACTTTTGAAGTCCATAGCCTTCAGGGAAATTCTCAGGAAATAGCCAAGGCATTTTATCAGGAGATCCTGAACAGATATAAATCTGACACAATTCTTACTCTAACAAGAAATAGCATGTATATTTGTAATAACTCTAGGTCAAAAGCCTTACAAATATTCTAAAACTGTATCTTTATCAGTGAGCAGTAAGTGAATTTAGAGATTGGAATTTTGTTTCCTGCAGTGTACCTGAGTCCACAACCTTTTATCTTCTCCAATTTGTCATTAACATTTGCTAATAAGACCACTTATAGTCACTGGTATCAGAATAATTTTTATTAGATAGGACCAAGTCAGTAGGTTTTCTGTTTTGACATTAAAGATTATAGGGCTTATATATTGTTATATCTTCTCATTAAAGGAAGTAGCAAAATCCCTGGTATATAATGGTACTAAGAAAATCCTCTGTCTCTTCCTACAAATAGACTTCCAGCTGCCTTTAAGGATCGTTTAACCTTTAAGAAACTAAAAGTAATGCTTCACCATTTATAAAACACTTTTTGAAAATTCAATTAATTCTCATTACAATCCTACGAAATATGTATTACTACATTCACTTCTTTATGGATGAATATATTGAGACTACAGGAAGTTAAATAACTTTTGAAACAGCAGATACCATAGAAATATTTTCTAAAGGGACCTTTATTCAAATTTTATACTTTTATCAGCATACTTGTTATAATCCCTATACTTTACTTCAAAACATTTCAATATAGTTAATGCCACAGTGTGGGTATATGCCAGTTTTTTATTTTTACTTTTTTAAAAAGAATTACTTGCAGAACTTTTATTTTTTTTATTTTATTTTTTTCCATTACCATTTAATCCTTTTATACCCTCCTACCCCCACCATCACCACACTGCTGCCCAGGTTCTGGAAGTAGTTACGTGCACTGTGCTATCAGGACATTAGAGCCGAGAGGTGGTCAGCTGGCAATACGATAACAGGCCACATTCCAGAGATGTCAGAAAAGCATGCCCTCCAGCTATTAATACCTAATCAATAACTGATACTTTACTAAGTAGACAATAAGAGTAAAAAGTGGGCTTTTTATTGGTGAAATTAATGTTATTTTCATAATTTGTGTTTAAAAGGAGCCTTATTTGAAAAATGGAAGATGTCTAAGATATGTGGTCTAGCTAAACCGTTCTCACTTGTCTGTGCCTCTCAGCAATGGCACCTGTGTTCTGTGTTCCCTAATCAGCCTTGTACCCAGTTTTGCTTTTGGGAGAATGTGTGATTTGCATGATATCAATTAGATGGATTCCTTGTATCAGGAATTTTGCTGTATCCTTATCTAAACCACTTCAATGATTGACACACCTACAGTACATACCGCTGGGGATTTGCCAAGTGTAGAAAATGTTGTATGAACCCATTCTCTGCAAGCTTTGCTAATACATAGTAGTAATAGATGTACAGATTAGGGAATAATCTGTGACTTGTTTTCTTTATAACCTGGCAGCAAAGGTTATGGAGAGTCACAAATACTAGCCACTTCTCATTTGCTGGCAGCTACTTTTATCTATGACCAAATTGGCTTGGGTCAGTTCTCAATCATGCTACATATTTCATGAACACTATGCAGCATTCCTTCTTCAATTCTGGATGTTGTAACCTGAGGTTACCATGTCACCAGTGTGCTAATATTCAGCACATTGACTTAGCGACTAGAACATGATTTTTTCAGAGTCCCAAAGTGCTGTGTGTGTGTGTGTGTGTGTGTGTGTGTGTGTGTGTAATTTGAGCTCTGCAAATTGTTGTATAAGCCAGAAATTAACTCCTTAAGAATGTTTCTTTAGATGTGCTGGAGTCCCCTGATTCTTCCTATAAAGCTGTATAGAATGAGAGATTCTACTGCAATTTACAAAAAAAAAATCTTTATGCGTAGCAAACACACAGAGAAAATAATGATGCTTTGTAATAAAAAAGTGTTTAGCAATTATACAAAGCCCATCTTTAGACAGCTTTACAAATGCTAGCTAATTAAATTTTGCTAAAAACAATTTATAACATAATATGCATGTGGTGAAATAAATAAGAAGCATAGCCATAGAAAATAGTATTTAAATGCTAATTGATTGACATTATTTTTCCTCTTCATAGGGTGCATGTCCCCACCATCTATAATATTTTTGTTATTGTTTCAAGAAAGCTAGGTAAATTTATTCTGAATATCACCCTTTTACCTTGGCTTGAGATTGTCCTCAATCACTACAGCCATCAATTCAAGGGAAAAGAGCTCTTTAACTGTTATAATGAAATCCAATTTGGAATTTAAAAAATCAGACTGTATTGTTATTATAATTAGACATAAAAAAGTAATTTCCTTTGGTTTTACACTTTAGATGGTTTGATGCTTTGATTACCAACGATTTTTGTCTTTGTTGTTGTGCTTTCCAAACTGGCACTATTATTTTGATAGGAAGCCTTTGTGATGGCAGAAAACAGTCAATTTTGAAGGTCCAATCAATTTTTAAATTTTTTAGACAGCTCTGTTTATTTGAGGTCAAGTCTGTAAGAAGGGACATGGAAACTTTGATTTGGCCTTTCAACCTTAATTGCTAATTGCTAATTTCTACATCAATAAGCCCCCAAAACTGTATGGATGGGAGTGGATAGTTCTACTATATATTTGACATTTTATTATATAATATAATAAAACTTTCCCTCTTTCAAGACTTTATGACTTCCTGAGCTATAATGGTAACTTAAGGCCTATTGGGGCAAACTTGCCCATGTTAATTAGAAGAGGCAATACTACCACTGATACCTCTTTACCTGTAGGACAAAATTCAAACTCCTTAGCATGATATAGAGTGATATAGAAGATGTCTCGTGACCTTCATTTTCTGACCCTTATTACCTTTCAGCCTAATCTCTCATGTTGTGTCACTTGGATTTGGAACTCTAGTTACACAAAGACTTTTTATTTTGTATCTTGATTCTTTTATACAGTTTTCTTTTCTGCATAGGATAGTTCATCTAGCAAGTTCCTAATTTTTAAAGGTGACTCTCAGAGTCCACTTTAGCATTACTTCCATGGGGAGGTCACTAGGAAACCTCCCAGGTAGAGTTCATGATGCTCTCCCTGGGTCTCTTATCACCTTGAACAAACTGCCATTATATTTCTTTCTAAAGATTTTATTTATTTATGTTTTTAGTGAGAGGGAAAGGGAGGGAGAAAGAGAGGGAAAGAAACATCAATGTGTGGCCTCCTATCACACACTCCCTACTGGGGACCTGGCCTGCAGCCCTCACATGTGTCCTGATTGGTAATTGAACTGGCGACCCCTTGGTTCACAGGCCAACACTCAGTCCACTGAGCCACACCAGCTAGGGCCCATTATATTTCTATAAGTCTATGTTACCTGCCTGGTTTCTCTATTAGTCATTGAGTTCCTTGGTGACAAAGACTATATTTCATTTGTTTTCACCTCCTTCCTCACTCTAGCAAGTGGTAGAAGTCTTTAGAGGAAATGAAGGGTCTGGTTTTTCTCTCAGTTCTAAGGATGGTTTCTTCATTGTCTTGACAACTTTCTCATTAATCTCGAGAAGGAATATTATTAACCTGATTGGCCAGATGGAGCATGACAACAGGCCTCACCAGCCAGTGGGTATCGATCTGTTCTCTTTTCTACTTCTTCCTGCCATGAAGCTGGAACAGGAACTGGGCCAGAGCTCTCCTTTTCAGAGTAAGCCTATTTACTTCTCTTTCTTTCTGTTCCCCCTTTCCACAGTGTCAGTAACTTGGAAGACAATGAAATTTGGTTTTTGGTTAGAGGTTAAGAGACTGATTAAGGTTACAAGTTAGAAGGATCTGGAACAGTTTCTTTTTTTGACCATTCAGGGCACCATCAAGTCTAGGCTCTCCTTGTGCACTGTCAACTCACAGGGGTAGACAATCTTTTGCCTCACATAACTGGTGAGCCTATCACAGTTAAGGAATTTCAGAGACCAAAACTTGGCCCTACAGAGCTAACAAAAAAAATCATAGCATATTAAAGGGAGTCCCACACATGCCAAGGGAGAACTACTGAAAGGTCGGGTGGCCAACGCAACAGAGCTGCTGAAGGGAAAAAATGTCAGCTTGGACAGAAAACTAATATGAACACTTAAGATTCAAATTAAACACAGAAATCACTTTTTGGAAATAAAAATTCACCAACAAAACAAGAATTCCAACTAAATGATTAGATAAGTAAACTGAAAAGAGGGTGACCATTGTTGATACCTGAATTAATAACCTAGAAAAGGTAAAGAAAAGCTCAAAGCAAATATTTTAAATAGGGATATTGATGGAAAAGAGATTCTGAATATAGACCCAGGACACAGCATGCCAAAACAGAATTTTCAAAAAAAAGAGAAAGGGAGAGATATGGGGTTACACTAATTTAACAACCATTCAACAAAAATATCCCTAGGCTGAAGAAAGACCAGATTTTTATCATTTTAAAGGATGCACTGAATTCCAGGCATGAGTGATAAAAAGAGGACATGTACCTAAGCATAAAACTTTCTAAATTTAAAGATAAAAAGAAAAATTTCTTAAAGCTTCAGTAAGAAAGATCAAAATACCTACAAAAGTAAAATAAACTAGAGTATGGTGGGATAATATATTTAAATAAATGAAAAGTTAAGTACTATAACCCCAGAAACCTATATCTGGCCAAGGTATTAACATGTAAGAAAAAGATAGATAGGCATAGGTGATCCAAAATTTTAAATGTGTATCTCCTTATAGTGGATAATATATAATTTGTCATTCTAATTGACAGTAAAAGTGCCACTATTAATAATGATGCCACAACAATAGGCATATACTAGGATTGCTAGGAAAACTGAACTGGCAATAATTTATCATCCTAACTGAAAGTGAAAAATGGCATTGTCAATATTTTCACCAAAACAAGTAGGACTTTCTAGGAAACAGGGATGAATAATCATTACCCATATACTACATTAGGGGAAGATTATGGAGAACTTGAATCATTAAAAAAAGAACAAGAGAAAGAACAAAAAACTCAGGATGGAAAAAAATGAATTGGGAGGAACAAGTATTACAGAGTAAAACTTACAGTTAAATTTAAACGTATAGTGACAAATCATTTGGGAATAACAATGCAATATAAAAAAATATTCCTAAAATATAGGAAGTATATTTAAGATAAGTTCTAATAATAGTCAAGAAATATGAGTAATAAATTATTTTAACTAGAGTTGACATGAGAAAGGAATGAAAGGAGATGTAAAAATTTTTATGACTTCATCTGGAGGGAGAGAGACTTTAAGAGCCAGGGCTGTGGAAGTATCCTTGTGAGCTTAGTTTATTTATGTGGTAGAGGAGAAATAGTGCAACAGAGCACCCAAAATTAGCCAAACTCAGCTTAAGGGCATAATCCTCCAAGACTTCCAAGTCTGCCCAAGACTCCTGACACCAGCTAAAGGTTTGCAGGTATCAAGGGCCATTCTTGCATCAGACCAACTTGCTACACATTTGGGTGTTTCCACAGATTTCACCAGATTCAATAATTTGCTAGACTAACTCACAGAACTCAGGAATACAATATCTTTATGTTTGTAGTTTTATTATAGCAAAGAATATAAATCAGAATTAGCCAAAAGAAGAAGAAATACATAAGGCAAAACTGAGGACTAAGAGGGTTCCAAACGTGAAGATCCCATATCTTCAGAAATAAGTTACTCTTGTGTAACAAGATGTGTAGAGTCTTGGCCACCCAGGAAACTCATCTGAGCTTTGTGTACCAAGTTTTTATGGAAGCTTTATCATGATGACGTGACTGATTGAGTTATTGCCCATATGGTTGAATTCGACCTCAATTACTACTAGCCTTCCCTGGAGGTCAGGCTTGTATCATGTGGCTCAAAGTCCCAACCCTCTAAACACATGGTTGGTCTTTCTGATGTGCCCAACCTCTATCCCAAGTCATCTTGTTAACATTAACTACCTAAGAGTTTTCCATGAATCACCTCATTTTCACAAATGAGCAAGTGTTATCAGAGAGTCCAGCCATAAATAACAAACTTATTCCTATTACTTGAGAAATTTCTGAATTTAGAGTTTACTCCAAAGGAAATAAAGACAAAGGCCACACCTCCTTTTGGGCTAAGGTCAAATTCTTTATTATCCAAGATCATCTTTGTGCAGAAAGTATTTGGTAACTTTTCAATTTATATTATAGAGGTTATAAATCTGAAAAAGAAATGGAAATCCATAGGGTAACATAAATTATCTGGGGTGGGGGAAAATGAATGAATCACTGGGTTAACTGAGCAAAAATGAGGAAAAGTTAATAAAATGAAATATTGATTAGTGGATAAAAATGAAAGTGATGTCTCCAGCTTGCTAGTAACTCTCCTGAAAAGGAAGGTCCTGACCACCATTTGTTCTCTTCTCCATCCGTTGGCTGTGTGTGGATGTGATGGAAGAAGATACATTGCTATCTTAGAACACAAATTGGAACCTGTGAATGGAGGAGATAGAACCCTGGACTTCAGCACTATTGAGCCACAAACTCAACTGTGCTCTCCTCCCTTTATATTTGTGAGATGGGAATAGCTGGGTATATATTTAGAAGAGCCTAACCCATATCTTAACTGTACAGCTAGGCACGTGGCCACTAACAAACTTCTATAAATGGATACCCATAATGAAAATAATAATACTATCAGACAAGATGGCATTTAGTACTAAAATCACAATGGCTAAAATAGGTCACCATGTAATAATAAGAGTCAAAATTCAATTATGACACAAGAATCATAAACTTACATACTCTAATCAATACAGCACCTAATTACACAGACATTAGCTATTAAAAATACTCATATATTTTTTTAATTTTTGTTCAATTACAGTTATCCCAATTTCTCCCCCATTGCTATCTCCTACCCTAACAACCCTCTGCTCCCTCAGTCTTCACGCTGTTGTCCATTACGATGGGTCCCATGTTTCTTAATGTTTCTTGACTAGACTTTCTCCTTCTTGCTGCCATTTTCCCTCTCCTCCCTCCCCTGTGGTCACTGTCAGCTTGTTTCTTATTATATACCTCTGGTTCTATTTTGCTCATTTATTTGTTTTGTTAATTAGGTTCAATAAAATATGATTAAAAAATAAAATAAAGTAGTTTTTAAAAGTACCAGGAAATAAATAAATAAAAGTACTCATATAAGAAGAAATTGAAAATATTTAATTGTGAATTTATAACTGAAGATTTTAGAGGACTTCTTCAGAATTAAAAAGATTTAGTAGAGGGCTTCCAGTAAAGATGGTGGCATAGGCAAACATGACTTGCCTCTTTGCACAACCACATCAAAATTGCAACTAAAATATAGAGCAACCATCACTCAGAAGCATCAGAAATTGAGCTGAATGGAAATCCGATAACTTCAAAATTGAGTTGAATGGAAAACTGACAACTATGGAATTGAAGAAACCACATCCATCCAGACTGGTAGGAGAGGTGCAGACACAGAATGGGCTAGCCCCACACCCATGTGGATAAAAAATTGGTAGGAATATATCAGGAGTGAGGAGTCCAAGACCTACACCAGGCTTCCAGGCCACCAGGCTCTCAACCTAGGAGGGTGTACTCAGCTCACACAAAGGGCATACCTTAAGTACCCAGCTTGGGTGATAAAAGACCTGTGTCACTGGACCCTACAGGATACCTAACACATTAGGCCACTCTACCAAGACACAGAGTCATAGCAGCTCTACCTAATACATAGAAACAATCACAGGGAGGCTGCCAAAATGAGATGAAGAAACATGGCCCAAATGAAAGAACAGATTGAAACTCCAGAAAAAGAACTAAACAAAATAGAGATGGGCAATCTAGCAACTGCAGAGTTTAAAACACTGTTTATGGGAATTTAGTGAGGACTTCACAGCATAAAAAAGATCCAGTCAGTCCTAGTTCATATGGCTCAGTGGATTGTGTGTCAGCCTGTGACCCAAAGGGTCACTGGTTTGATATTCAGTCAGGGCACATGCCTGGGTTGCCAACCAGGTCCCCAGTGGGGACCACATGAGAGACAACCACACATTGATGTTTCTTTCCTTCTCTTTCTCCTTCCCTTCCCCTCTCTGTAAATATAAATCAATAAAAAATCTTTAAAAAAAGATCCAGTCAGAAACTAGGGATATACTAATTTACAGGGAAACAACAGTACAGTGGATGAAACTGAGAATTAAATCAATGGTTCAAAACATAAGGAAGCAAAAAACAACCAATAAGAACAACAACAAGGAAAAAGAACCCCCTCAAAATAAGGATAGTGTAAGTAGCTTCTGGGACAATTTCAAACGTTCCATCATTCACATCATAGGGGTGCCAGAAGGAGAGGAGAAAGCAAGAAATTGGAAATCTATTAAAAAACAGTGAAAGAAAACCTCCCTAATTTGGTAAAGGAAATAGACATGCAAGTCTGGGAAATACAGAGCATCCCAAACAAGATGGATACAAAGAGGTCCACACCAAGTCACATCATAATGAAAATGCCAATGGTTAAAGATAGAGAGAGAATCTTAAAAGCAGAAAGAGAAAATAAGTTAGTTATCTATGGGGAGTTCCCACAAGACTGTGCTTATTTCTCAAAAGAAACTTTGCAGGCTAGAAGGAATTGAGAATAGTCATGAGAAACAGGGCTCTACAGCCAAGATTGCTCTACCCAGGAAAGCTATCATTTAGAATTGAAGAGCAGATAAAGAGCTTCCCAGATGAAACAAGCCTAAATGAGTTCATTATCACATCACCAAACCATTGTTATATGAAATGTTAAAGGAATTTATTTAAAAAAAAGATCAAAACTATGAACAATAAAATGGCAAAAATACATGTTTATCAACAATTGAATCTAAAAACAAACTAAGCAAACAAGAGAACAGAGAGAGAATTATGGATATAGAGAGGGTTTTGATGGTTGCCAGATCAGAGGGGGTTATGAAGGAATGGGTGAAGAGGTGAGGAGATTAAGAAGTATAAATAAGTAGTTATTTAATAGCCATGGGAATGTAAAGTACAGTATGGGGAGTGGAGTAGCCAAAGAACATATACGCATGACCCATGAACATGAACAATGGTCTGGGAACCACCTGAGGGAGTTGGGGATACAGGGTGGAGGGAGGGAAAGGGGGAAAAATTGGGACAACTGTAACAACAAATAAAAAAATATAATTAAATGAAAGCAAAGAAATAATTTGAATGTTAAAAATCTTAGCAATTTCAGACACTAATAGTTAAATTAGATAAAAAATCCAAAGAAAAAATTTAAATTATAACACAAGGGGATAATATCTTATATGAAAATGTATATAAGATATAGAAAAAGCAGTACATATGGAAAAAATGTATATCCTTGAGTGATAAAAAAATTGAAGGAACTTGGCATTTATGTTAAGGGATTCAATGTGCACAAAAAAATAAACTGGAAGGATAAATTAAGAGGAAAAAATGACATTAATATAATTGAAAAAATGGAGAGGTTTTTAAAAATGTAATAGCTAATACTGTAAATTTTTTTATAATTTATAAGTACTATATGAGTTTAGCTTAACATGGGTCAAAAGAGACTGGTTCTTCCACAGCAAATGTTTTCAGTTTTATTTGAAATTCTTCCCACTTTTATTGTGGTAACTAATTTTTTAATAACAATATAGATGAACTTTGTGATTGGCAAATGTCATGTGAAAGCTGGATTCAAACTGTATGTCACCAATCTGCAACTTTCAGTTTATAATGTTCTGTGATGCAGCAGTGCCATTTTTTAGCACCCTGTCAAGTATGTTGGCTAAAATACACACAACACGATCACATAAAAATAACAAACCACTCTTTCAGTCTTCTGTTTTTATTCCTCGTATACTTCTACTAATAAATATTATTGGGAACCCAGTATTGCTACTTATACTTCCTTATACTTCAAGGAGAGCGACATTGAGTTGACTACAAATGTGAGAAAACAAAATAATAAAATAAAATTCTTCATAAAAAAGATATTAGTTTCATAATAATGAAAGGGATGAACAAAGTAATTTTACTTATGATTATCATATCTATACACCTAAATTAAAATTTTTGACAACTTTTCTGGGCTAGCAAACCATGCTCTCTTCTCTACATGTCATGAGATTTTCAGTAATTTGAATTAACTGTCCTTTCCCCTTAACAAAAATTCATCACAGAAAACCAGAAATCAGTATTCTGGTTTATTTCAGCCACGTAGGATGGAGACAGGGTTCACATCCTATAGCTTTCAATCCAAAGACTTTCATTTTTATCAGAAATTCCAGATAAAATTCAGAATTGCCAAAGATTACCCCTTAGCAGATCATTTAGTGACGTGGATTAGTCGCAGAAATCTTCTTGAGTCAGTTCTGTAAAGATGATAGGTGGCTAAAACTATGTTCCAAGAGAAAGAAAAGGACAATGTGCAATCTGTGAACCAAAATACAGGCCATTTGGTGTTTAACTGTAACTGTGTCCAAGTGTTTTGCCAGAGGAGAGGAAGGGATTGGAAGATAAATAATGAGTCCAGAGACTTAAGCCCCATCTGTTCAGACAGGCTGAAGCTCACTAGATGACAATGTTTATGCTGGGCATTGATTGATGTCATCTCAACTGGCTCTTGACATGAAGGATAGTTGAAGGTGTCTGAATGAGAAATTGGTCCCAGGATCCTGAACATGGGCCAAGAACGGTGGTTATGAAAACCCTTTAGTAAAAGAAAGCTAATACTCTCTTCCTGTTGTCCACTCCTTCTCAAAAAGAAAAGAAGAAATGATAAAAGAAGAGAAGAAAAAGGAAAAGAAAGGAAGAGAAAAGATAAAAGAAAATAGAAAAAAGAAGAAAATATAGAATACTACCCAAGACTAGAAAATGGCAAAAGTACTAGCTGCCTACTTACAATTAATCATTATTTACATATATTTGACTCATGTGTTCCTTCCTGTCACAGGAATTAATTTGTTTTATTTTTTATTGTT
This sequence comes from Tonatia bakeri, assembly GCA_004024845.1. Taxonomy (NCBI): domain Eukaryota; kingdom Metazoa; phylum Chordata; class Mammalia; order Chiroptera; family Phyllostomidae; genus Tonatia; species Tonatia bakeri. The sequence continues at coordinate 18,363 of PVIA01008920.1, forward strand.
CTTAAGCATTAGTTTTCTCCTATAAAAATAATTTATAATCAATAATCAATTTCTTCTTTTTTTCAAGATTTTTTAAAATCTATTTTTTTTTTTTTAGGCAGAGGAGAAGGGAGGGAGAAAGAGAGGAGAAAAACATCAATGTGTGGTTGCCTCTTATGTACCCCTTACTGAGGACCAGGCCTGCAACCCAGGCATATGCCCTGACTGGGAATTGAACCAGTGACCCTGTCATTCACAGGCTAGTACTCAGTCCACCGAACCACACCAGCCAAGGCCAATAATCAATTTCTGATGATACTTCATTTAATTAAATTAATAAGTTAATTTATTGTTCTGTTTTTATTAATGTGAAAACAACATAGTGTTCCATTATTATTTTAGTTTTCATTTCTTTAATTACTTTTGAGATAAAAAAATTTAATATATCCTCATATATTTGTTAATCAGTTGTTTACACTCTGATGATTTGTTAGTCCAGGTTTTATTATGTGTGTGTCTTACTTAGCCTATCAGACACTGCTGTCAGACCTACCCAGTCTCTGCTGCCTATAAATTATATGGCCTTTGATGGTTTTTCTAATTCCTCTAATTTCAAGTATTTTCCCAGTTAAATGGAAATCATATTGGTATGGTATTAACCCCTTTTTTCATAAGATAATATTTACTTCTGAGTTAGATTTATATTTTAAATTATCGCTTAGATACCTATATTTTCTGTGTCTCAAAGTTATTTCAAATTCAGTATAGCCAATATTGAATTCACATTTTTAACCCTTATGCTCTCCTAAATGTCTCCCTGGTTTGGTGAATAGCATTACCATTCAACCACAATTTAGCCACACCAGGAAATTAAGAGTCATCTTTCTCCTTTATTTTCCATAATCAATACCTAACTAGTCTTTATTGGCTTAATCTTGTAACACCCTTTGGTCTTATTTCAATGAATATAAAATCCCATCAATTGTAACATGCACATTACTTAAGTATTCACGAGAAAGAAAAGGTGCTGCCAATGTATGCATTGACACATCACTTGAGAATTCTAGAGAATGTGTTTTCTATGCACAATTTTGCCACCATATCATTGGCTGGATACCATTTCTAAGAGAGTTGCTCTATTATCTTTCAGATTTGGCAAATTCCCACGTCCTTGAACAGGCAAAGATGATTGGGCAGTCAATGCAGCACAGAGACTAATAAGAAGCATTCTGGTATCAGAGATGTTAAAATTTTGTAAGTATGTCTTAGAATTTCAAAATATGATATTTCATATTATCTTAACTGCCATCACAATAGTCTAAGTTCTAATCATTTCTTGTTTTGAATTTAAGTAATTTTTTAACTACAATTGACCTGAGATATTAGTTTTAGATGTACATCCCAGTGGTTAGACATTATATAACATACTAAGTGATAACCCTGATAAATCTATACCCGTCTGACACCATACATTGTTATTAGAATATTATTGACTATATTCCCTATGCTGTACTTTACACTCCTGTGACCATTCTGTAATTAACAATTTGTACTTCTTAGTCCCTTCACTTTTTTCACTCATCCTCCAGTCTCCCATCTGGCAACCATCAAAATGTTCTGTGTATCAATGAGTCTGTTTCTGTTCTTCTTGTTCATTTATTTTATTTTTTAGATTTCACATATAAGGAAATTACCTGCCATTTGTATTCCTCTGACTTATTTCATTCAGCACAGTACCTTCTAGGTCCATCCATGTTGCAGATGGCAAGATTTCAGTCTTTTTTATGGCTGAGTCATATTCCATTGTATATATGCATCAGTTCTTTATCCACTGATGTATTGATGAACAATTAGGTTGCTTCCATATCCTGACCCTTGTAAATAATGATGAACATACACATATATATGCCTTTTCAATTTGTGTTTTGGGTTTCTTCAGATAAACCCCCAAATTAGAATTGCTGGGTCCTTTTTCATTGCCTGTTATATAGCCTTTGTTTGATACTCTATTTTGTTTGGTATTAAGTATTGCAACCCTCACTCTTTGTTTGCTTGTTTGTTTCCATTTTCATGAAATATCTGCCCACATCCCCCACCACTGCTTGCTTAAGAGATTTTTAAGAAGGTCTAAAACATGAACCAAGACTGGCCATTTATATGAAAAAGCCACTGGTCCCACAAGTCATGGGGTGCAAGGTCTCAGATAATCACCAGGGCTGGGCTAGTAGTGTGAAGCAGGATGATCGGGACTTCGATATGTAACCTGCTGGCTCCATCGAGGGAGGGACCAGAAGAGGGACAGTGGCCTTTGCCAGCACTTCTTTCCGGGAGAAAGCTGCTACTCCAACTCTCACCCCAATGCCAGAAAACTTACTTCCTCCCTGTATGTCCCTGGTGCTCCAGCACTGGAGCTCAGAGCGGGTGAGTCTGTGTATGCCACGTGCTTTCTAAGGAATGCTTAGGACCCTAGAAGCCCCCTGTCTCATCCTCTGTCTCATTCACCCTCAATCCCTGCTGATTTTTACAGCCAGAAGTTATGGGCACTTCTCTTCCTGGCACTGGAACCCTAGGATAGGGGCCTAGAGTGGGGCTGGGACCCCTTGCTCCTCAGGGGGTACCTCAGCAGATGAGCTATCTCTATTGATTTTGATCCAACACATGTGGGTTTGGTACCACCCTGTTCTGCATCTCTGCCCCTTCTACCTGCCTCAATGTGGCTTCTTTAAATCTCTTGTTATAGGACTTCCATTCAGCCAGATTTCAAGCAGTTTTGAATGACGGCTGTGCTGTGGTTTAGTTGTAATTCTGATGTGGTTGTGGAAGGATTGGAGTACCACATTTACCTGTGCTGCCATCCCCTCTAGTTTCACCTACAATCATTTTTTGATTAGACAGCTGAAATAGTTATTAAAGTAGCCAATCTGCATTCATCTTGCCCACCTTCTATCCAATCTTATCTAGCAGCTAGACAGTTGAAAAAATCTAATGTCTACCTGCGCATTGTTCTTTCTCTGGCTTCTTTCAATGGCTTCCCATTGTACTTAGAATGAAGACAAAGCTTTTTCTCCATCTTCTGGGTCTTGCAGTCTGACCACCCTTTTCGCCAGCCTCATCTTTCTCTGCTTTCCTTCACTCTGTATTCCAGAGGCCAGAGCTCCTCCTCTCCTCTGCCTTGTCTTTGCATATATGTGCTGCTCCCTTGGACCAAATATTCTTTTCCCCATAATTAAATCATCTTGTCCTTCAGATCTCAACTCAAGTTACTTCCACAGAGAAGTATTTTTGTGATCTCTTCAGCCAGATGAATTACTGATTGAATTTATCTAACAGCTCTTGACAGAGTTGCAGTGTTATAATTATTTTTATGACTATTTGGTTCAACTACAACCCTGTGAGGAGATTGACTATGCTTATTTTGTTTATAACTGTATTGCCAGCAACTAGCATAGGGTCTATTAAGGGATGGGTACATGGTCACTATGTATTTATTGACATATGAATGAATAAAGTGTTCTTAGTAGGGCTGAATGTGTTAATACAGATTATAACGGTGCAGTATCATCAACTATTTCATAGCAAGTATTTTGTAAGTGCTGGTTCTTGCTGTTTTGGTTGTTGAATCACATTCTTCATGTGCCATTTCTGGCATCTCATCTTTCTTTAATATTTTCTGTATATGTTTACTAGTTTCAAAATAATTGTAGTACAATGGACCCAGATGATCTCACTCAATTGTAGAAGAATTGTATGTGCACCACAACATTATTTTCTTGGCATTAATCATACTGAAAACTACCTAGCTGAGAGTGCAAGCCCCAGATTTACATCTCTAGGAGGATCAGAAAGGAAGGTCCAAATTTGCCCCCTTGTGGACAGCACAAAACTATAATCATGATTTATCTGGCCTTTTTGTTTGTGTATTTGTTTCCTAGTAAAATCTGAGAATAAAAGCTTTGCTAAGTTGCCTGTTTTAATAATCCCTCTTAAGGAATGCCAATATTTCATTTTAATCATCTCTCTTTCATAAAAATATGTATATGTTTGTTCAATGGCCCACTCTTCTTTTGTATTAGTCATTAAAATTCACTTTATACAAACTCCATTAATATAGAAAATGAGCCTATAAAAATGTCCCTTTCAACATTATCACTTTTGTGCATTTGCCTTTGGTTTAATTGGAGTATTAGATGGCTACTTTTTGATCATTATATGATTATTAACCATGAGTTATAGATAGGGAACAAGGTTAGGTATTGCTATTGTGAAGGACACAGAGAAAGATTAGAGGCATACGCTGTAAGCTCTCTCAACCTCCTTCTTTTTTTTTTCCTTAACATCTCCAAATAGTAGAAAGCCATTTCCTCTTTGAGAATAGACAGAAAAAGGATACTTTTTCAGTAAAGAACTAACTAAGTAAAATCGAGTTTGTTAAGCAACCTAAGTCTCTAACTCTTTATCAGTACATACAGTTAATACCACTGTAGATATCTGTGGTACATTGCGTTATTGTCACCAAATCTTTATCTTCTTAATATCTACTTTCTTTGTCATGTGCCTTTGCAGTTGCTCCCAATAAGGCCAAATATATTTTCCCACTTCACTGATGTTGGCCTTGGCCAAGTAACTTACTTTGGTTAAAGGAATTTTACTGGGCCTGATGAGAACAAAAGATTTGCATGTGCTTGTGTATTTGGACTTTCTCTCCTGTGCTTCTGTCATAATCATGAGAAACATATACTCAACTTAGCCAGATAGTCCAAAGAGAATGAAAGCCATGTAGAGCATATCAGGATAATCTGTGGCTTGGAACCAACCCCAAATGAGCCCAAACTAAATCAGCTGACTCCCAGCCTGACCTGAAAACCCACAAACAAGAAAAAAACATATTGTCATTTTACACTGACTTTTGGGATGGTTTGTTATTTACCAACAGCTTGTTAATACATACCTCATAATTGTTTTCTGATAATTAAGGGAGACATGATATATAAGATGTCTAATATGATAAGGTGATGAATTAATGATATTATCTAGAATATGTAATATTTAAAAAAGGTCATAATTCAGTAAGAACAGGGGGCATTAGCAAAGCACTTTAGAGCTCTGAAATCAATGTAACAGCATTTGACATTCATCTTCACCAACTATGTGTCCTTGGGGAAGATACTGAACTTCTTTAAGGCTTAGTTTCTTCATCTATGAATCAAGAATGATAATGGCACATAAAACATAGTGTCTTAAGAATTCAATGACATTATGCTTTTGAAGGGTTCAGCAAAAGTGTGATATATGGTTTTTAATAAATGTTAGTGATTTTACAGCATTTTATTATCATTGTTCATTATATTTGTTATATTATTAATTATAAGTATATATAATGATTATTATTAATGCTCTTTAAACATGATCTTTAGGGGAAGAAGAGTGTTGATAAATTTCACAACCATTGGCCAGTTACAATTTTATTTCCTTAACTTCAAAAACAGTACCAAATCTAGAATTAGCAACCATATTTTAATAGGTCCAAATTTTCTTATTTTCAATGTGCTCATTTTCACTGAGATTTCAAAATTTACAATATGCGAAGCTCCTAATAGTTTGACTTTTATCGTGCTCTTCAACTTCCAGTTTCCTTGAGCCAAGTTTGGTTGGTCAGTGAGATAAGATTGTAAGTGACACTATTAGGGTCACTGTATTCTGTCATCAAACCAGGTAATTTCTCCTAGCTAGGAAATGTTATTAATATGATATGGCTTTTTGGTTAAAGATCTCTACTCAAATGAACATTTTTCTTCATGGGAAAGGTCACTTTTAAATATTATAACATATTTAATTACTCATTTTTAATGTTTGTGTCTCCCACTAGTAAGTAAGCTATCTTAAGGAAAGAATTTTATCTGTTGCTCACTGATGCTGCACCCCCAAAGCCCCAGCGACTGGCATAGAGGCTTACTCAGCAAGGACTTGCTGAATGAATGAATGAATTCATATTAATAAAAATGGTTAGAAATTCAAACATTTTTACATGAATTATTTCCTTTAGTCCTTACAGCAGCCCTAAGAGATAAGTACTATTTTTCTCATTCTACAGTTAAGAAACCTGAATTTTCTAAAAATTTGCCTAATATTACAGAGCTATTTGAAATGAAACCAAGCCAACTCCAAAGACCAACTGTTAATAATGGCCCACTAGTAGTGTCATTTTATTGTTGTTTAAGCTACTTCTTGGGAAAGAAAGACGCATTTGTAATGAACCAAAAGAGAAAAAAAGGAAGATATCAACACACATGGAGAAAATCTTCCAGCTCTAATTACTCGTTCGAAAACCATTTTTACTGCAGATAAGATTTAAAGGCGGCAATAGGAAAAATACTCCAGTAATCATTTATCTTCAGTGGATGGGCTTTCTTTTTCATTCAGATGAAGGTGTTCTTTCTTGTTTTCATACATTTATCTTTTGGGGTCAGAATCATAGCTGTTTGAGATTGAAAACAGCTTCAAGAGTCTGGTTCATTTACAGTCATGTATGAGATTCTTTCCTTTTCTTTTCCTTTCTTTTCCTTTCTCTACATTTCTCGTGAAATTTCTGTTTAGAAAAGAAATAGTTTTCTCTGGATCACTGAACCAGTCAGATGGCTTTTACTTGCCTGGGCAGTATTGCCTGAAATTTAAGGACTGTGGCTCCAAAATATGATTTATTCAATGAAGATAAAGGAGTGAAATAACAAATAAATATAAATTGATTTATTTCAGTGGAGAAATGTAGACTCAAAACATACAAATTTCCCAAGGGAAGTTACCTTTTTCTTGGTTCCTTAACCAGATCACACAGGAGTACATATACACTCAGGCTTCAGATAAATTGAACTGAATGAATTAAGAGCAATAGCAGCTGAAGACAAATTACTGGACCCTTTTGTTCAAGGCGTAAGATTATATACGTCAAAGATTTTTTTTTTTTTTGAAATCCACATAAGGCCAATGGAGTGTGTTGAATTAATTTTGAGAAGTGATTTTTCATTGTCAAATTGACCTGTTGTGGAAAAGCCACCTGCACCATGAAAAGAACTTGTAGGTTCTAGCTGTTTAGTGTGCCATTTGGCAAAGTAGCCCTGGAGCTAATCAAAGAAGCTTAACTTTTTATCTTAAGGCAAGTGTACATTTTGCAACTCTCCCAGAGCCAGAGGCTTAATGCTCAAAAGTGGGAGTGCATCTTTCCCTCAAGGATTTAACTTCTGAATTGATTACTATAATCTTAGAATGCATTGGTTTCAAGGGAAATAAACCTTTTTGAACTAGCTTAAGCAAAACAGGAGAATTTATGATGAGATTCTAGTGGTAGTTCACAGAAACTGAGAGCACACAGTCCAGTAGACTTCAAAAGTTACTTAGGTTATAATATAGCTACTATTATAAACTGATCAAAATGAGAGTGTGATGCTGAACTTCCTCAGTTCTCTGAGCTGGTCCCTACTCACAGTAGTTCTTAGCATCATGCAACTGTTTTTCTTGCAATCTAACACCCTATTTTTCCCTCAGGGGAGAGTGTTTGAAGCTTCCATGAATGAGATGCGATAAAGGAAGCTTGACTTTCTTCAGCTCTAATAGTTAATATTTCCCATCCTTCCTGTAAGTTCCAGAAAGCAGGATATTTGCTTTCTTAAAATTGTGGACAATTACACTTGTAAATAATTGAAATAATTAACCCTCTCATTACTGTTCTCAGACTGGGAGGGGAGAGTAGTTTTGGCCTTAAATTATATTCCAGAGATCAGAAAAGCACTTTAGTAGAAAAAGCTTATGACAGGACCCAGTCTCAGAAGTCATAAATTTCCTGTCACTTAGAGTGACTTCTTATTTGCTCTATGTATAATTTTTCCAGACTAGTATTTTATGTATGTTGTAGAAGATTTAAAAAAATTACTATACCAAGAATTCACATTTTGAGAAAATAATGATAGATGTGCAGAAACCAGTGAATGACAATAAAACCTAGAAAGCTACTGAAATTTTGTAACATTGAAGTAATACAATCAATGCCATTTGTTGACCCTTCAACATGAAACTGTTGAAAAATGAGTGATATCAGTGCTTCTTATTTCTGACCTAACTAGAAATATTTATTGATTAAATTAGTGGCTAACTGAAAATAACTTAATTGATGGACATAAAAGGAGAGATCAACAGTAAGAGTCAGAGTAGGGGACTTTAATACCCCATTGCCATCAATGGATAGATCTTTAGCCAGAATATCAACAAAGAAACAGAGCATTAAATGACACATTAAACTAGATGGATTTAATTGATATTTTTAGAGCATTTCACACCAAAGCAACAGAATATACATTTTTTCAAGTGCACATAGACCATTTTATAGAATAGACCACATGTTAGGTCACAAAACAAGTCTCAATAAATTAATAAAGATTGAAATCATATCAAGCATCTTCTCCAACCACAGCAATATGAAACTAGAAATCAACTACAAGTTAAAAACTGAAAAACACATGGAGGCTAAATAACATGTTATTAAACAATAAATGATTTAAAAATGAGATCAAGGAAGAAATCAAGATACCTTGAATAAATGAAAGTGGAGGCATAGGTTAGTATACTTTGCCTCTTTGCACAACAAAAAGAAGGACAACAACAAATTTAAAAACAAAAACAACCAGAACTGACAGAAAATCAAACTGTGTGGAAGCCCAACAACCAAGGAGTTATAGAAGAAATATTGATCCAGACTGGTAGAAGGGGCAGAGATGAGCAGCCGGGCAGAGAGGACTTGTGGCAAGGCGGCAGCTGGCAGACCAGGCAGTCCCACATTTGCGTGTGGATAAACTGGGAGGAACAACTGGGGAGTGAGACAGACCATGCAACTCAGGGTTCCAGTGAGGAGAAAGAAAGCCTCAAAACCTCAGACTAAAAAAACATGTGAGGGTTGAGGCGGCAAGAGAAACTTGTAGGAGAGTTTGTTGGAAAGAACCACAGGGTGTTAGAATGTACACAAAATCACCAACCAGGGAATCAATACCAGAAGGGCCCAATTTGCTTGTGAGTAGCATCAGAAGTGAAAGCTGGCAGATAGCAAAGCAAATGGCACTGTTCCCTTTTGGACCCCTCCCCCACATATAGCACCGCAGAACAATGAGGTTGATTGCCCTATCCTGGCCAATACCTAAGGCTCTGCCCCTTACTATGTAACTGGCCCACTGAGACAAAAAATAAAAAGGCCCAAATGAAAGAACAGATCAAAGCTCCAGAAAAAATACAACTAAGTGATGAAGAGATAGCCAACCTATCAGATGCACAGTTCAAAACACTGTTAATCAGGATGCTCACAGAATTGGTTGAGTGTGGTCACAAAATAGAGGAAAAAATGAAGGTTATGAAAAGTCAAATAAAGGAAAGTGTTTAGGGAATCAACAGTGAAGGAAGGAAACTGGGACTCAAATCAATAGTTTGGACCAGAAGGAAGAAATAAACATTCAACCAGAACAGAAAAAAGAAATAAGAATTCAAAAAAATGAGAAGAGGCTTAGGAACAACTTTGTCCTGGACCAATTGAACATTCCAGCATCAGAATCATAGGTGTGCCAGAAGGAGAAGAGGAAGAGCAAGATATTGAAAACTTATTTGAACAAATAATTGAGAACTCCCCCAATCTGCCAGACTTCCCAGAAGCTCAGAGAGTCCCAAAGAAGTTGGACCCAAAGAGAAACACACCAAGGCACATCATAATTACATTACCTGAGATTAAAGATAAAGAGAGAATCTTAAAAGTAGCAAGAGAAAAGGAGACAGTTACCTACAAAGGAGTTCCCATAACACTATCAAGTGATTTCTCAAAAGAAACCCTGCAGGCAAGAAGGGCTGGAAAGAAGTATTCAAAGTCATGAAAAGCATGGACCTACATCCAAGATTACTCTGTCTAGCAAAGCCTTCACTGAGAATGGAAAGGCAGATAAAGTGCTTCCCAGATAAGGTCAAATTAAAGGAGTTCATCATCACCAAGCTCTTATTATATGAAATGTTAAAGGGACTTATCTAAGAAAAAGAAGATATAAAATATGGACAGTAAAATGACAACAAATTCACAACTATCAATAACTGAACCTAAAAATGTACAAAAACAAAAACAAACTAAGCAAACAACAGGAACAGGAACAGAATCACAGAAATGGAGATCACATGGAGTGTTGTCAGTGGGGGAATGGGAGGGGGAGAGGGAGAGAGGGGGAAAAGGTACAGGAAAAAAAAAGAAAGTGAAAACACAGCAATCCCAAATCTATAGTACAGAGCAAAATCTGTCCTAAGAAGATAATTCATAGCAATACAAGCTACCTCAAAAAAAAAAATCAAATAAACAACTTGATCTTACACTTAAAGGAACTAGAAAAAAGGACCAAAAAGCCCAAAGTGAGTAGAGGAAATAAAATAATAGAATAGAGCAGAAATAAATGAAATAGAGCCCCCAAAATTACAAAAGACCAATGAAACCAAGAACTTGCTCTTTGAAAAGGTAAATAAGGTTAATAAACATTTAACCATACTCATTAAGAAAAAAAGAAAAAGGACCCAAATAGATAAAATCAAAAATAAAAAAGGGAGAAGTAGAAACTGATACCACAGAAGTACAAAGAATTACAAGAAAATATTAAGAACAACTACATGCCTACAAATTGGGCAATCTGTGTGAAATGGACAAAGTTATAGAAATGTAATCTCATAACACTGAATCAAGATGAAACAGAAAATCTGAACAGAGTGAGTACAACCAAGGAAATTGAAGAAGGAAACAAACAAACAAGAAACTCCTAAAAAAAGCAAAAGCCCTGAACTGGATGGCTTCACTGGTAAATTTTACCAAATATTCAAAGAAATACTAACACCCATCCTTTTCAACTATTCCAAAAAATTCAAGAGGGAAGAAGTCTCCCAATCTCATTTTTGAGGACAGCACTATCCTGATTTTTGGACATACTTTGTAAAAAAAGGATTTTACAGTAAAATGCCCACTTTATACCAAAATGTTTTTATTAACATGGAAGATAGTCTAAAAAGGGAAGTTTCAGTACTGAATCCATAGACTAGTTTCTATAGCAATGAAGCAGGTTCAATTATAGTCTTTGTAATTTCTAATAAAAAAGGGCAAGCATCACTGCCATTTTTTCTGTGAGTGGTCTGCACCAGACACATAAACATAAACAAGCACATCGACAGTTCACTAACATTTATAACATTAACAGAATGAAGTGGCTTTCTGCCCATGCCCTTGCTGTTATTCATTATGGCCACTGTCTTCCCCTTCATTGCTTATATCTTAGAGCCTTCTTCTGAGTGAGGAATGTCAAAATGCACACTACTCTGGGAATAATGCAGCTTATGTACACAGTGACAAGACCAACATAAATTGACTTGATGCTTAGAAGTGATTTAAAGAGATGGGTTTAAAGAATCTGTACATTTTAATTAAGCATGCCTCTTCAATACAGTCTCTGTGAAATACAGAAATAAAGCGTTTGTTGTTGCACACATTTTCCTATGTGTATATTTGTTATAATAATAATTCACATATGCTAAGTGTTTATTACATGCTTGACACTCTTATAAGCACTTTATATGTGTTTTGTAAATCTTCATGATGACACTATGGAAAAAATATGCTTTTCCACTTTTAATATATGTAAAAACTGAGGTTGAGAGGTTAAGCTGTAAATGGCTTGCTCATGTTATAATTCATTCACTCATTTATCAAATGTTATTAAGTGCCCATATGTTAGACCTAATCCCTAACTGTTCTGGTGATTAGGAATAAACCTGTAAACAAGGGCAAGTTTCCTGATCTTGGATGCTTAAATCCCTTTAATAGATATAAGCAATGGATAAAAATAAATAATTCCCAATAGTCATATATGCTATGAAAAACAAATTAAATATAGGGATGACTATAGTAAATATGGTAAAAGAGGGTGACTTTAGATGTGAGAGTCAAAGAAATTTTGAAAAAGTGAAAGGCAAGCTGAAAAGCTCAATGTTGAGACAGACCAGACATAAGAAGATCTAGGGAAAGAATTCCAGCCAGGATGAAAGAGAGTAGGGGAACAGAAAGAAGTCTAGTACACTTGGAGAATGGGGCAGGAGGGATAACCAAAAACAGATCAATCAGGTAAACCCAGATACTCTGATTCTTGAACCTACACTCTTATGTAATAGCTAACATTTGACATACTTTCAGGTATAGAATGTTCCCAGTTCAGGACTGGCCTCAAGAGTTTTGAGAGTTAAGCCAAGGTAACTGCCAGTCCAAAGTGGGGAATCTCTGAGAACTCTCCACTGTTCCTAAAACTTACATACATTTTACATTCTATGCCCAACATATCTTTGTTTTAACATGGGAAGAACATTCTCTTCCCTTTAAAAATGTTGAATTTCTAGAAAAATGGATCATATTTCTTTTGAGACTCTGCCTAGAAAACCCATGGAGCACTGTTGTGCATACCTGGTGTGTGTACAACATATTTTCAGAAACATGATTAACATAGTGCATGGTAGGCACTGGGTAAATGCTTCATGAACAGAGGGGTGAACTCATTCAGTTTGTTCCTCTCCTGTGAGCACATGGGGGTGTCACAACATAACCTCAAATGTCTTGGTGGGAGGTGACAAGGCATAGTGCTAAGTACACATATGATTGTTTATTTAGGTTAATTTAGGTTTGAAATTTGGCTCTAGCATTGCCTAGTGTGACCTAGGGCAGATCATTTAAGCTCTAGTGCCTAAGTTTTTGCACCTGTAATAGCTGGGATAATAAAATACTATAGTACTCTCAAAGGATGAATTGCATATAGTCATGTCTATAAGAAACTTAGCATGCTTCCTAAAATATTATGACATGGAAAGTCCCATTGTTTGCCAATGACTAATGATGAGCTGCTTTTGGATATATGTGGATGAGTATTTTGATACAGAGAAGAGTAAAGCTCAGAATATTCGACAATTTGGAAGTGGTATCAGGGGACAGTCTTCAACTAGAGTATCTTGGTGTACTAGTGTCTATTGCTTTATAAGTTACTGACTAGTTATTGAATAAGTATATCAATAATTGAAAGGATAATCAGTATGGTGGTATGTCACACATAATTGGTGAGTAAACTAGTTGATAATATAATTTTTAATTAAAACATTTTTCTTATAGTATATAAGAGGTTTATTCAGTTTTATCCTAACATAAACATTGCTGCCAGAAGTAGTTCATGGCCAAATATTTTAAACAATATGGGTATTATTTTAAAATTTCTCAGAAATACTGTAATAAAGATACTATCATGCAGAGGTATGCTGATAAACTGATCTCTGCAAAAAACCTAATTTATAATGTTTGCAGATTTCCATGGGACTATTTCTAATGCTCCCACCATGGCCTACTTCAAGGTACCATTATGCCATCACTGAATGCAGGATTAGAAAGAAACCAGTGAAATTAGTTCTTATGGGCCTTGTGAACCAGCTCCAGCAAAACACTACTTTATCATAATATCAGGGTGTTATAAACTTACATTTTGCTTAACAGCATGCCTATTGATAAAGTGTAGAGAAGTTTTTCTGTGGTACCTCTAAGTGAAAGACTGCCCTTGGTTCTAATGGTCTCTTATTTTTATTTTCATACACTTTCTTGAGTGGACAACACAGAGGAAAGGTTATAGCTAGTGCATATTTCCTGGGGACTGGCATGTGAACTTTTCCTGTCACGTGTGTCACACATAAAATGGGTTGAGACATGATGGTGTAAGAAGGTTCATCTAATTTGGTTTTCCCCTTTCAATGCCCAGTGATTGCTCAGAGGAGGTCACGTCCTAAGAGTCTGAGTAACTTGAGCTAGCTGAAGTTAATGTGACATAGAAACAGACCTAAAAAGCCACATTGGCATGACTAGAATATATTTTTATTCCAATCATGCCCAATGGGAAAGTAAATATGAACCAGAAGCTACCAATGGACTCACTGTAATATTTACCTTGTAGATTGTGTTGGGGAAATACAATAAAGACAAAATCTTCTAACTGAGAAATTCTCTCTGAAACAGTAATAGGAAAGTATTTTAATTATCAAATAAACATAAAATGGAGAAATTTTGCACATCACAGGAAATTCACAGAGAGATTGCAAAGACCAAAACAAATCTCACCCTTTTATCTCTTCAACCTGAAACAGTGCAATGAATATATACATATACACATATATATTCTCAAGGTGAATATATATATATATTCATATATATATGAATATATATATATATTCATTCTCAAGATAAACAATAAGAAGTCCTCAAGTAAGAGAAGTTGACATTAACTTTCATCATACATAGTTCATCCTAATTTCACCTGGTAGTTGGGGTGAACATCTGTGTTAGATAACTGCTTTTATCCAGAGGAAAAACAAACTTTTCCTACCTTTCTGTCAGGAAGCAATTATGTAACTTGGAAGCAATTATACCCAATGTATCCATGGAAGTTGAGCTTGTTACCTCCCACAGAAACTCAGAGATATGGGGACTATTACCCTTGATCTTTATATTGCAAAGGAATAGCTCCCAAATGTTTGAGGAAGATATTCTTGGGTCATAATTTGACAAAGGCTTATCTGATTTTTCCAAAGAATTTTTATGTGTTTCACAGGGAGGAGAAAGTACTTACAAATTTAAGTTTTCTAAAGTAAAGGGTCTAGGCAAAAAAAGAGAGGAGAGTTATGTCTTCCCTTATTTTCAGTAATGAGAATTAAGGCTCTTATTTTTTATCTGCCCTTGCAATTATTTAAAGAATATATGTAAATGTAAAAACATTTGGTAAAATCTTAAATGTTTTTACAAACTGAAAGTATCACTTTCACTGGAAGACACACCTTGGTTCCTTGAATTAGAGATATGTTGACAGCAGATGGCTGAAGGGGCCACTGCTAGAGAGGGTCCAAAGCAGTGAGAACAGAGACAGGAAAGTAGGAAGAAGCAACCCTCTTCAGCTCACAGCAGAGCACTTTGCATATTTAGAACAAATGTCATCTGTTGAAAAAAAGTTTATGATAATATTATACCCAGAGTATGTTGAAATTTGTGTGTCACTAGAACAACAAACACCAGCCTGCAGTGTCCACATCAGTATGGATGAAATGAGACATTCACATGGACTACTGAGTCTGGGGGAGGAAAAGGGACAGCGTGGCTTTTCTCTCAAGGGGAGCAAAAGCCTTGGCCCTTGCTGTAACCAGCCTTTATTGGGTTTCTTGGCACATTGCATGATGGTCCTCATTTACTATGCACAGGTTCGCTTTAGGTGGTTACCTTTTACAGGAAACAAAGGAGCCAATGCTGCTAATCACATCACAGAAGAGGGATATTTGCAAATGAAAAGGCAAAAGTGGTCGAACCAGTTGCACTCCATACTGGGGAGTTTTAGCATGGATTTTAGGAAGTTACTTTGCAGTAAATGTCCTCAGTTTGGGGTGAGGGAGTTTTTTAGCAAGAGCAAGACTCAAATCAGCCTAGGCACATTGCAGCCTGATTCAGCCAGGAGAACCTATCCGTGGGCATGGGTCCTGTGCATCTCTGAGTGAGAGCTGGGTCCACGCCATGCAGAACGGTCTCCTACACAACATTACATTTTTTTTTTCTGATAGTCAAGAGGTGAGAGGAAGCAATTGTAATTTTCCTAACAAAGGAATGGCGTGACAGAATAACATATAAATTTGATCTGATAGTGTTTTGATGTATTGAAATGTGGATAGACTGGCAGTTGAGAACCCAGTCACCGACCTCCACTACACCTGGTTTTCAATCCAAGCTTCAATACCTACTAGCAAGACAGACCTAGACTAGCATTTCAGCCTCTCTACAGCTCATTTCTTTCATCATTTATAAAATTAGGATCATAGTCCCACTCAGTAGAATCACTGTAATATTTGAAGATATGTAGTCAGTGTCTGGTATATAGTAAATGTTAATAAATCATGATTTTCAAAAGCACTGCCTTCATTATTAATAAAAATAACAAATGATTTGAGAAGCTTTCAGAATATGTAAATGATCTATGAAGCACTGTTGAGAGTCTGGTCTGGTTTCTAGTTTTTTAGTTTGTATAAAAAATAGCAATTATTCCACATAATGTCAAAAGTTGAATCAATGGAGCATGGACAGCAATTTGGTAAAATGAATAGACAATATTAAGCTGTTGTCATCTGTGGAGACTGATTGCTTTAAGGGGCCCAATTCTTCACCCCTTGCCATAGGACTTTGACCTCCGCCTGTCAAGAATCAGAGTATATAATATATACTGTATTATATATCAGTGTGTGTGTATGTGTGTGTGTGTGTGTGTGTGTGTGTGTAGCTATAGCCAGAGAAGTATTAATAGAAATGAGCTAACAGAGACTTATAAGAACAAGGGCACATTTTCACTGTTCTTCTCACACCTTTGCTGTTGCCATGCAAAGGACATGTCTGGGGCAGCCTGTGACAGTTTAAGAGACATGTGGAACAGAGCCAAAATGCCCCAGTAACCTCAGCTGACAAGGAGACAACCTGAAGAACTGTGAGAAAACCCAGCCAAGATCAGCAGAGCTAATTCTGGATGCATAAGGTATCGACTCTCTGTTGTGTACTATGAAGATTTGTGGTTGTTTGTGACTGAACAGTAGCTAACTGACAAAGCATCAAACAGATACAACATCAAATCCTCATCAGGAAAGAAAAAAGCAACAGCTACCTCACAATATTTTAGTAAGGATTAAACACTTACAAAATATACATCGTACCTGTCATTAACGAGGCATTTAGTAAGGGCTGGTTTCTAAGACTAAAAGTCAACTTCCAATGAATGTTTATAAATTTTTCACAATGCAACATATTTTAAAGTTCATGATTACTATTTATTAGACCTAACAAAGAAAGAAAATGGAAATGTTATATTAGAACTCTTAATGCTCTATTTCTGTACGTCTCTAATTCCAAAGTAGACTTTCTTTCTAAACTTTTATGCATTTCTTTTGAAAGGCCCATTTTCTATGACAGACATTAAAATAAGTCTGCCTTTAAACAATGAACTGCTCAAGGTAAGACTTGATTTTTTCCCCATTAATGCAATGGCCTTGTTTTCTGTTTACATAATGCACTCAAGCAGTCAGTGTTTGGTTAAATTGCTCATTCTGCCTCTTGCCTCAAGGCTTTTTGTGTGAGCAAACATCCAGCACAAAATCTGACTGCCATGGAACATTAAACAGGTATTCTCCTTTTTAAACTTTGTGATCTCAATTTCCTGGAGTTATCCAATAGAAAACAAATGCAAATTGAGAGCTCAATTCGCAAAAATAATAGGTAGCATTTATACCGGCTTCCTGTGGAGATGGCTCAGAAAAAGTGTGGAAGGCACAGCTAGCACTCCCAAATGAAATGTGTGTTCTTACAGTTTCATAAATATCCTTGTTTTGTTCTAAATATTGACCTTGCTGTGCTAAATGCAAAGGTAAGCACAAGCACAAACAGGTGGAATTATAACAGACAGCTTCCTGTCTTTAGAACACGCTTTGATGGGTTTTACCAAAGAGGAACAGATTTATGCAGTCTGATTTATGACTCCTGAATAGTGCATTAAAGGACCAGGAAGCTGCTAAGTTTCTGGCTCTTTCTCAACATCACTAGCAAAAGATCTCTAGTATTCTAAAGAAAGTCACTAGAGAAGAGGTTCTTTGTTTCGTGTGTATGTAGTATGTGTGTATGTGTTTATTTTTTTTTCTGCTTGTTCATTTGCTTTGTTTGCACATTATAAGAGCAAGGGAAAAACAACCTGAAAAAGATAAATGGCTCTTCCACGTGCTGATGCATTTATGGCAATCCTTAAAGGAACTGAGATCATGTTCTGCCCACATTAATTAGTGGAAGTCTTCACACAGACTTTGGTTTCCTCTAGAAAGCTTGTAATCTTTGGTGGAAATAACAGAAAAGGCAATAGAAAAGTGAACCCAAAATGTTGTTTTTATTTAGGGAAATGGGAAAAAAACACGAAGATCGGGCATAACATCAGCTTCTACACTGAACTGAACTCGTTTTAACTAATCATTTGGTCTGAACAATTTGTAGGACACCAAATTTACTGAGAATTTTTTTCCAAGGAAATCTACAATACATGTTTAACATAACCTGGCACTCAGTCAATACCATTGAAAGGAAGTGAAGCTGGCTTAAGCATGCACTAATGCAAAGAATAGATCACCTGCATGGTAGATCAACATACAGGTAAATAATTGGGTTCTTGGAAATATCCAGTTATTTAGTATATAATAGATAGAATAGCTGCTGATAGTTCAGCTTTCTTGTGATTATTTTGGAAACATAAAATCATTAATGAGGAGATCTTGTCTCTGAGGAAGGTGTCAGCTTCCACACCTACTCTCACATCTCAGTTGTTTGTTGGCAGGTGATGCCAAAGTAGATTCATTTGTAAATGCAAGAAGCAGACATTGAACCTGTTCTGACAAATTGCCCAAAACCATTCTCCATTTATATTTAATCTTCCATCCTTGCTCTCATTTCCATAGTTCTCATATTCCAAGCTGAGAATTTTGCTATTGTTCAGAATTGGCCTATGACAACTTTTCCTTGGACAATTATTGAATTATCTGTGGTAGATTTTTGTGGCTGCTATAATTAGAAGGACATGAGCATTAGGTACTCCCTGACAACATCAATACCCAGGTATTATTCAGGTTTTAATAAAAACAATTATTGTAGCAATTTCAGCCACACTTGGAGATATTTTTTAGAAATGACATTTTTTCATTATCTTTACTTTTATTTTTAATTGTTCAAGTACAGTTTTCTGTCTTTTATTCCCATCCCAGCCCCCTCCAGTGCTCCCCACCTCTCTCCCATTTACATCCCACCCTCTAGTTCTTGTCCATGTGTCCTTTATACTTATTCCTGTAAACCCTTCCCATTTCCCCCTGGAATTCCCTCCCCTCTGGTCATTGTCAGCCTGTTCTCTATTTCAGTGTCTTTGGTTATATTTTGCTTGTTTGTTTGTTTTGTTGTGTATAGTATCAACAACTCAGCTGCTTATTCTATATCTTCAAAGATGTATCAGTTCTGTGTTCTTTTGGTGCTCTGAACATAATATGTCCTCTCTAGGTTCAATGGAGACAATGCAAAATATAGAAGCCTATTCAATTAACCTTACAATTATCATCAGGCACACAGACTCCTCTGATGACATGGTTGAATATAGGACCATTCCAGAGCCTAGCCCCCACTAGTATCCTGGAGAGTCAAGGGTGGAGGTTTTATTAAACTTCCTATTTATAATAAGGTAAGGAGTTATCTCCAAACTATAAACAATGCATAGATCTTGAATACTACTAATTTGTTACCATTGGAAACTTGTTAATATTTGAAGTTAATTAGAAAAGCCTCTGGTATTGATTGGAGGTGAATATAGCTGATTCAAATAACAACTACACCTGGAACAGTACTTTTCTGCTCCAGAATTCCTATGAACCATGAATTCCTGAAAGAATAACCTTTAGATTAGTAATTCACACACATACATGCACACAGATACACAACATCAGATTGCAAGTTTATAAAGTAAATAATATCTATATAATATGATGATATATATAGATAATAAATTTGTATATATATATATATGATTTACTTTATATATATATAAAACAGTTGTCAAAACCTCTTTTGGCCCTCTCAGGCTTTCTAAGTTTTACCAAGGTTTGAGCCTTCCTGTTTCAGATATTGAGCTCTGGTGTTCTATTTGGGACCCGTTCTGTTTTACAATTTGATTTCAGCACCTCTACTCCTTCCGTCGCCCTTTGCCAAAGCATTATCTTTAGCCACATAAAACCCCATAGGCTATGCCAGCCCCCATTCTTCTAACAGAGGGGGGAAGCTTGAAGAGATTGACAGTTCTAATGACTTCCAGAATATTAAGCAATGTTTGTATGACTAGTCCCTAGAAGAAATGGTGCTGAATGAAAAGAAATAGCCCTCTGGTTGAGTACAGTAGAAAGAAAGTGCATATGTTTGGGATGCAGT
The DNA here is from genome assembly GCA_004024845.1 of Tonatia bakeri. Lineage (NCBI taxonomy): Eukaryota > Metazoa > Chordata > Mammalia > Chiroptera > Phyllostomidae > Tonatia > Tonatia bakeri. The sequence continues at coordinate 38,434 of PVIA01008920.1, forward strand.
TCTCTTTGTCGGATTTGAAATCTGACTTCATTTATGCCTGTATGACCTTGTGCACCTTGCTTAACCTTTCTGAATCTGGTTCCTCATCTGTAAAACAGGATGATTTTTAATTACTAAGTATTACAACATGTAAAGCATTGTGCCCGGAATATCATACCTCAATAAATAGTGTCAGTGGCATGGCTAGGAAGTAGTCGTTGTTGTTGATATTGCTTATCCTACAGACTAGACGTGAATTGTAGAAATCATTGAGACTCATTAAATGAAAAAAGGTTATTAGGGAGTACATGAAAGGAATTATTGTGTGAATCAGTTTTCTATAGATAGTAGACTCTACCAGAAATGATGTATATAAATCAGAGCTCCTATGTCCACAGATTGCCTATCATCTATTGACCCTTAAAATTATGCCTGTACGCTCTGACTGTCTTCAGTAGTGCCATTTTCACATATGAAAAGCAACAAGTACAGAATAATATGTACACATATCATATACTATGTTTTACATAGGTGACACCTCAAAAGAGGATAGCCAACAAGGGTCATAGTAAGAATTTGGATTACAATCCTAAAAGGAAATCATTCATCATTTTCACAATAGTCCTTCTAGTACAGGGTTAACAGACTGAAGCTCTGTATTGAACGATTTGGGGTTGTAATTCTGGCTTTACTGCTTATAAGCCAAGAAACTTCAGTTGTAATATCAATAAAATGGGAAGAGGAAAAAAATCATTGTGAGAATAAAATAAGGTAATGTATAGGAAACATTTATCATAGTACTTGGCACATAATAAATGTTAATTATATCCATTTGATAGCCAAGGGGGAAAACAGAAAAATCTCTGAGATATTCTGCTATTATATATTTTAAGAATTATTGCTACAAGGCATATTTTGTTTTATAAAAAAAAATCTAAGTATTTTGGTTATCAAGAAAGTGTTAACATGTGGACACAAATTCATCAGGCACCACAAAGAAGGTTTGCATTAATCTCAGACCTCTATGTGGGAGAGGTACAGCGCCACAGTCTAAAGACAATCACAGTGGGGACTGAGCAAAGGACCATCTGACCCTGCTTGAACACAACTCTCCTTCAGATTCTCATGTCACCATGAACACAAAGCTTAATTTCTTTCTTCAGGCAGGTCCTGTCAACTGATTGTGAGAGGGTAATGAGAATCCAGGAGGCCTGCTGAGACCCTATAGATGGAATGCAGTGTCAGTGGGCACTGAGCTCCAGCCAGATCAGAGACCTACAGTACATAGGTGTCCTGCAGCTCCTAATGCTGGGAGTTTTTCCCCTTTTGCAGTCCTTGCCCATTGTAGGAATTCAGTAGGTATATGTTACATGCTGGACAAACTATGGGAGTCACTTATACAAATAAATATAACCACAAAAGCGAACGTGTTTGCTTTTTCACATATGTTCTAGTCACTAGGCTAGACACTCGTATAATCTTTCCAATTGCCATATAAAATTAACACCGTTATCCTGTTTTTATAGCCGAAGACACTGAGACTTAAGAAGTTAAATAACTGCTCGAAGTTGCATAGCTCACAGTGATTTTTGGTTTGATAATCTACCTGACTCCAGAAAGTAGATTTTTAACCTCTAAGCTACAGTCCTTCTTTTTCACATCTTCCTAGCCATTAAGTAAAAGGCTATAACCCCCAAGAAATCTTGCAAGAAGCTTCTATTCCATATATTATTGTCTAGGCATTTGCCCAGCCCAAAATAGTTAAGACATTCCTATAATATATTTATAGGATATAAAATATTCTATATTTATAAAATATACTTATAAAATATATTATTTTATATAATATATTTATTTGTATTTATATATTATGTTTATATCATATATTTATATAATATATTTTATGTAATATATTTATATACTTAATATAGTATATATATATATACTTAATATAGTGTGTGTGTGTGTTTACCATTTTCAAAGTCCTTTTATCACTCTTTTAGTTCTCCCACACATGATGGCTGACAGGATAGGGCTTATAACTCTTACATTAGAAATGAGGGGGGAAGTGAAGATATTTAGAACAGTCATCCTTTACAACTCTTCATCTCGTAATTTTTCTAATGTTCTCCAAATCTCTTTCCAGCCTCTCTCATATATCATTGGACATCAAGACACAAGTTCTGATAAAAAATCTGGTCCTTATTAGGAAAAAAATAAGCCACTTGACCAATGGGTCTTAATTACGGAAAATCAGTCTCTCTTAGCCAGAAGATTGTTTTGCCAATTCTTCTCTCTGCTTCTTCCTTGTAAGCTTTTATTCACAAGTGCAATTCTCCTTCTTTATTAAAAAACAAAAGAAAGCAAGGCTTCAGAAGCCATGGAGTGTAAAGCATGAGAACATTCCCACTCCCACTGGGTCTTGGCCTGCTTCCAGCCCCAGGAAGGAGGATATCAGTTTCAGTGTCACGCTTCCAATTTCTCTGGAAAGGTCTCACCTCTTTTCCTACTCCCTAGTGCTCCCTAATCTTGCAAGCTCCTGTCTGAATTGCCTCTACTTGTCTCTGCCTTTTCAAAAAACCTTATCTCAGATATACCCTTACAAGCTCCTCATCTTTTCTACTGTTGTCATTGATATCAACCCCTGCTGGCAGGGTTGATTATCAAGATTGTAATCTTTTTTATATACACGCCTCTGCTCTCTGAATGAGAAAAAGTTTGGATGCCAGCTTTGCAGGATGTTTTATTATGATCCTTATTTGTCATCCTTGCTTCCTTTCAGGAACCTAGAGGCAGCATATTGATGTTTACTATAAATGCTCTGATCAGAACAGGATTTGCATAAGAGAATGAATTTCACTGTCATCACCTTAGACTAAATCCACATTATACTATGACAATTGTCTCCTTACTGGCTGTCCTGCATCTTTCTAAAGAGTGTTTCTCAATATTGGCAAACATAATTATCTTTTTGAAATGCAAATCTTCTCATGCTGTTCTGTTTAAAACCTTTCAGAGTCTTGCCATAGCCTTTAGGATTAGAGTTTACATACTGTAGAATTATCTCTCAAGCCTTCCACCATGTGGTCACAATTTATCTCTTCAGTCTGATGCCTCTCCTTGCAGTCTTCCTTTCATCCATATTTCTTGCAATATCCGAAACATGCTCTGCTCTTTCTTGATTCAGCGGGTTTGCATGTGCCATCTTACTGTTCATGATGCCTTTATTTTTCTGCCTGGCCACTGTTTCTTTATTCTGTAGGATTTACCAGGCAGCATCATCCTTGACCATACAAACATTATGGGTCTGGGAGAATTCCTTGCCTGGGCTCCAACAATACCACAATTACCTGGGCATTTCCTTGCAGGTTGAGGGCAGAGACTCGGTCTATATTAATGTCTGTGCCCAGTGACTAGCATAAACTGGGCAGTCAAAAATGGTTATCAAATGTATTATTCAGTCCTACACTCAGTATATGAAGATACACAGTACCCTTTCTATAATTCCATCTGATCAGAGATAGGGTTTTTGTTCTATTAGTGTTTAGGCAGGATACCACCAAACTGGAGTCAGGAGGTCCAGTTTCTATTACTGACTCTCCAAGCTACTGTCTGAGCTTCTGTCTCATTCATATATTTAAATATACATAATATACATTTATTGAACCTCTCCTGGAGGCTGACAGCTGTAGGCACTAGGATGCAGTGGCATACAAAACAGTCAGAGTCCCTTTCTCATGGAATTCACATTGTATTTGAGGAGAGAGTGAACAAATGGAGAGTAGGTAAACTCAGAGTTTAAGATTAAAATCTGAGAATCACTTAAATATGAATAGACTTACATCGGAAAGATTGGGAGTCGCCCCCAGGGAGTACAAGGAGGCTGAGAAGATAAGGGATATAAGTACAGGTGTAGAGGTCTTGGAAAAACCACCTGTGGAGACTAAGAAGGAGGGACTAGTGGAAAAAATATAAAACTAAGAGGACGCTTCACCTTGGAAATCAAGTGAAGAAACAGTTTCAAAATAAATAGTGTTTCAAAGATGCTAATGAGTTGAGTACAATGAGGCCTGTGATTTTACCCAAGAGTCTAGTAATGTGCAGGTTATTGGTAACCCTGACAAATATGATTTTGGGGAATAATGGGAACAAACCTGATTGAAATGAATATATGAATGATTACACAGTAAGTAGACACAGGGTTTATAGGCAATTCATAAACTAACATTGTTGTGCTAAGTAATTTTTAAATTATGTTTTCATTTCTAATTCTATGATTTAAAAAATAATATTCATATTATGTACCTCAGTGCTTACTTAGGTTGCCAGATCAGAACATTCGAGTTCACCCCAATATGCTGAGCATGTAATGACCTGGAGTGCACTTTATTTTTCCTTTGAGAATTTTGAAGCCACTTGGGCTTTTTCAGAGTCTCAGGCCACTTTCAGCAGCTTCAGTTGTCACTGTGCTACAGAACTGGCGAAGAGTCAGCTAACAGAATTCTAGGTAGCAGAGAACTTCTTCCGTTTACAGTCACCTCATCTTCTCCTTCACCCTTCCCTCTGTCCACCTGGCTGTCCGTCCATCCATCAATCTATCCATCCACCCATGTTTCACTTACTCATCAAGCATGGGATCTCAGAGTCTTCTCTCTTCTTTATTTGGGGACACAGATATGGAATATCTCCTGACCTGAAGGAAATTCTCCCAGTGAAGATTGCAGGGAGTGGATCCTGGAGATGAGCAGGTCTAGAGCTATAAAAAGAAAGGAAAATAAGAGAAGCTGAGGCATTAGAGCCAGAAAACTCTTTAAATAACAATCCCAGAGTGAACCTTGATTGAAACTATAAATGTTGTGCTAAACATCAGATCCAATTGAGTATTTGGAGGAAGTTAGGTGTGGTGTACAGCTTACACCAAGAAAAGCAGTCTAGGATAAAGTCTTTATGAGAGGTGCTAGAAGTCTACTTATATGTCACAAAGATTTGTGAAATAGGGGCAAGAGGGATAGTCAAAGGGACTACGCAGTACCAGAATAAAGCATAAGTAAAGCAATGAATATCTGGAAGTTTTCAGCTTGTCATTCTTTTCTTTATTTCCTCTTTCTCCTTTCTTCTTTTTCTGATCTATCCTTTTTTCCCTCTTATGTAGTACAAAGAAAAAAATTGATGCAAACCATGATGTTAAACTTCAGATAAAACATTTATTTTTTTTAAGCACACAATTAAGCTTTACTATAAATTAAGCTATCTTTCTTAATTTAACTTCATTTCTTAAGTTCTGCATCTATTTTTTTTTTTCAGAAGAAACATGTATTTTCCAAAAGTGACGTTCTTGACACTTTCTCAATGGGCAGAAAACATCGCATTATATGATATTTTAAGTGCAGCCTTCAATACTGCCACTTGGATAAGCACAATAAATATAAGATAAATAGAAAATGACAAAAATGATAAAGATTTTTTTATTCTTTGCTACTTCAGCAGAACAAGAAAAATAATGATTTGGGTTTCTGTGTAGGGGTTCTGAATCAAAGCCAATGAAGCAGAGTGAAGCCAAGCTATCAGATGGAGAGGTACATGGCTAGTACAGGAATAAACGTTTTCTCTGTCGGAGAAAGAAGATCCCGATCCTCACACCGGCCCCTCCCCCAGATACTTAGACAGTTGGAGCAGCAAAGCAGATGTGTCTAGAGATAGGGAATAGAGATACTTGATAGTAGAGCGTGTAGCTTCAAGTTCTTGAAGAAAATCAGTTCCCGAAATAAATGGAACTGAGAAGGCTCATTATATGTGAGATGCTCCTTTCAGGATGTGGATCTTCCTGAGGGAATTGTCTGGAGCTGAAAGGACTTTTATCCTGCTCGGGCAGATTCTGAGTCTTGAAATTGATTTCTCGTTTTGAAATAGGTTAAGCTTTCTCTACAACCTTAAAAAAGAAGTTTCCAGTAGTTATGATAGAAAGGAAAAAAAGAAAGATATGTTCAACCCCAGAGCCTGTATCTGGATTAAAGGAAGAGTAACTATGCTTTGCTGATGGAACCTAAGACTAATTTGTAAAGGGTAAGACCAAATAAACTCTAGAGTTCTTTCACGTTTTCCTTTGAACCACAGTTTGATAATATGGCTATACTCACCAAAGGACTGGAGTGCCCATCACATTCAAAGTAAGGAAGGCGCTGCCTAGTACACTGTGCTGTGCTATTGGGACCTAGAAACACCCTGGCCTCTGAACTGACCCTGCCAGCTGGTCTCCTGAGCTGCAAGTTTCATCTCAACATTCGTGCATTGGAACTTCTGGGCTCAGTTGCCCTCATCTAAAAAAATCTGATAATGTTGATTAGCTCATGGTTTGTTGACTAGATTAACGACTGCATAACTATAGTTAAACTATAACTTGTTACTTGATGTTTATTAATTTAATTCTATTTTGGCTACTAAGTTCCTCAAGGACAGGAACATTCATCACCGAACTCTCAGCACCTGGCACAGTGTCAGGATCAAATAAATGCTTCTTGTAGTGAACTGGTAGGAATTTTCATTGCTCTTACTTTTTCTTATGGATGTGTGTGTGTGTGTGTGTGTGTGTGTGTGTGTGCGCGCTTGAGAGAGAGAGAGTGCTATTGTACCTCCCATGTCCCTGCTGTACTAACACCTGCTGTACTATTCTATTTCATCTGCAACAAGCTGGCCTGAACCCCTGCAGGTACCTTCCAGAGCTGTGCCCCAACAGGGTGCCCCATAGCCCTATGTACCCAGAGAGTGCTTGCAGTGCTGGTATCGCTGACAGAGAGAATTTCTTTTAATCTTCATCAACTTAAATTTTAAAACTGACACTAAATTCAGTTATGGGAAAACTTTAAGTATGGTTGGTACAACATGGATATGGAATTTAATGAAATCTATATTAAAATTAAGTACTTTTGACAAAAACTTGGCATCTAAACTGAGGCGTGCTAAAATATAAAACACATGCCAGATTTTGAAAACTTAATATTAAAAAAAGACCATAGAAGTATTATTAATGATTTTTCTAATCATCAGATGTTGAGATGATAACATTTTGGACACCTAGCTTAGATAAAATATTAAAATTAATTTGATCTCTTTCTGCATTTTTTTTGCATTTTTAGTTTGGCTGCTAGAATATATTAAATAGCTAATGTGTCTTGTATTATATTTCTATTAGACTGTGCTACTCAAGAGAATCCCCATTAAATGCCAGTTAGGCACCAATTTTGAGTGATACTCTGAATTTGAAGCTCAGTTTAGGTTTATTTGAGGTGATGATGATAATGATGATGGTAACTACAATGACAAAGGTATATCTTAGTCTTACTACTTAAATAAATGTTAGTATTTATAAAACATTCTTACCTAGAACATTGTATTAAAACCTATAAATCACTATGATGTGCTATAAAATTCACAGAAGCTCAGGGGAGCAAAATGACCTGTCCTTCTTTGGCAGGACTGAGATGTGGACCCACAGATCCTGATTCCAAAAGGTTTTCCAGCTGTCTCACTGGCCTTTCCTTTTGTTGTGTTGTCTGTGATTTCTTTTTTTTTTCTTGACTTAATTTTTAGACTTTTTAAAATTGTTGTTCAAGTATAGTTGTCTCCATTTTCCCTCAACCACTCTTCCCCACCACACCCACGCCCACTTCCCACTCTCAATCCTACACCTCTTTAGCTTTTTCCATAGGTCCTCTATACACATTCTGATGACCCTTCCCCTTTTTTTTACTGTCATCCCCCTCCTCCCTGCCCTCTGGTAATGGTTAGTTTGTTCTTTATTTCAATGCCTCTTGTTATATTTTGCTTGCTTGTTTATTTTGCTGATTAGGTTCCACTTATACATGAGATCACATGGTATTTTCCTTTCACCACCTGGCTTATTTCACTTAGCATAATGCTCTCCAGGTTCATCCATGCTGTCGTGAAGGGTAGGAGCTCCTTCTTTCTCTCTGCTGTATAGTATTCTATAGTGTAAATGTATCATAGTTTTTTGCTCCACTCATTTACTGATGGGCTCTTAGTTTGCTTCCAGCACTTGGCTATTATAAATTTTGCTGCTATGAACATTGGGGTGCATAGGTTCTTTTGAATTGGTTTTTCAGGATTCTTGGAGTATAATCCCAGCAGTGGAATCGATGGGTCAAAAGACAGTTCCAATTTTCGTTTTTTGAGGAAATTCCATACTGTTGTCCATAGTGGCTTTGCCAGTTTGCATTCCCATCAGTGGTGCCCTAGGGTTCCTTTTCTTCACAACTTCACGAGCATTTGTTGTTTGTTCATTTGTTTATGATGGCCATTCTGACTACAATGAGAAACCAATCGTATTTTATTGTGGTTTCAATGTGCATCTCTGATGGCTAGTGATGCTGAGCATCCCTTCATATGTCTCTGGGCCCTCTGTATGTCCTACTTGGGAAGTGTCTGTTGGTCGTTTGCCCACTTTTTAATTGAGTTGTTTGTCTTCCTGGTGTGGAGTCGTATGAGTTCATTATATATTTTTGGGATCAAACCTTTGTCTGGGGTATCATTGGCAAATATATTTTCCCATATGGTTGGTTCTCTTTTCATTTTGCTGATCTTTCTTTTCTTTAGCCATGCAGAAGCTTTTTAATTTGATGAAGCCCATTTGTTTATTCTTTCTTTTATGCCCCTTGCTCTAGGGGACATATCAGTGAAAATATTGCTTCATGGAATATCTGAGATTTTTATGCCTATGTTCTTCTCTAGGATTTTTATGGTGTTGTGACTCATATTTAAATGTCTTATTCATCTTGAGTTTATTTTTTTGTATGGTATAAGTTGGTGGTTGAGTTTCATTTTTTCACATGTATCTGTTCAGATTTCCCAACACCATTTGTTGAAGAGTCTATTTTACTCCATTTTATGCTTGTGCTCCCATTGTTGAATATTAACTGACCATAGAGACATGGATTTATTTCTGGGCTCTCTATTTTTTTCCTTTGGTTTAGGTGTCTGTTCTTACACCAGTACCAGACTGTTTTGATTACCATGGCTTTGTAATATACTTTGATGTCAGGTCTTGTGATCCTTCCTCCTTTGTTCTTCTTTCTTTAAAATTGCCATAGCTATTTGGGGTCATTTATGGGTCCACATAAATTTTTGAAATATTTGTTCAATACCTGTGCAATATGTTATTGATATTTTAATAGGGGTTACATTGAATCTATAAATTGCTTTGCATAGTATGGACATTTTGATGGTGTTAATTGTTCCAATCCATGAACATGGTACAAGCTTCTATTTGTTTGTGTCTTCCTTAATTTCTTTCTTCAGTGTTATGTAATTTTCTGAGTACAGGTTTTTTTATGTCCTTGGTTAGGTTTATTCCTAGGTATTTTATTTTTCTTTTTGCTATATCAAATGGGATTTTTTTCCTGATTTCTGTTTCTGATATTTTATTGTTGGTGTACAAGAATGCCTTCAATTTCAGAATATTGACTTTGTATCCCATTGTTTTGCTAAATTCACTTATCAGACTGAGTTGTTTTTGGTGGAGTCTATCTGGGTTTTCTATGTATACTATCATGTCATCTGCAAACAATGGCAGTTTTACTTATTTCTAATTTGGATGCCTTTTATTTCTTTTTCTTGTCTGATCACTGTGGCTAGAACTTCCAATACTATGTTGAATAGAAGTGGTGAAAGTGAATATCCTTGTCTTGTTCCTGATCTTAGTGGGAACATTTTTAATTTTTGCCTGTTGAGTATGATCTTGGCTGTAGGTTTCTCATATACGGCCTTTATCATGTTGAGGTGTGTTCCTTCTGCTCCCACTTTGTTGAGTGTTTTTATCATAAATGGGTGCTATATGTGATTTCTTCTAAAACATATCGTTTTGATTATTATAGTATATTAAGCACAACTACATATATTTATAAACTCTGTGGAGCTCAACAATAATATCCTGCAGAAGAATATGGAGGGTTAGTATTCAAAATTAGGTCTCTGTGAGGTCATTTTCTGGGATGACTTTTTCCCTTCATAAGACTATAATAGTAAGTTTTAAGTCCTGCCAGTGGAATTGTTTATAACTTTCTAGAGTGAATTTTTCACTCAGATACTGTCAGAGCATCTAAAAATATAGCAACCTGGAACTTTCCTTAGCTTACTGCATGTGTTCCATGACCGTCAGCATGTTTTTCTGCTAGTAAATGACAGTCTATGTTACCGAATTTATTCTGACACTTGTTTCTATAACTTGTTAATGTGTGGACTTTTTGAGAGGGACCCCAAGGGAGGTGAGCTTTCTTGAGGCTTTCCATATTATTTCTAGCAATGATTTTATGACCAGATTCTGTAGCAGTAACTCATAAACTGGTGAGAATAACAAAGGAAAAGAATAGCTATAAAGTAGAGCAACAGATGATCAAAGCAAATTCCTTTATGTTTCCCTTGTGTCCAATATGTTCCATATGTGTTGGGAGCTTTCATCATCTCATTTAATTTAAACATAAAATTTCTTCATGAAAAAGATATTTATTACCATTGTATATGTAGAGATTCAGACTGGCAATCGGAAGAAATGGGCCTACTCCTGAGACTGTGACTATGGCTTTACCTGTTTATTTTTCCTTTCATCTAAAAAGTGACAATTATGGTTCAATAAACTAGACTTTAAATAAGAATTGGGTCCAAATTATAGGCATAATACTTTAGACTATACAATACTTAAGATTCAAAAATATTTATAATAGTTAAGACTTAAATTATAGGCACAATGTTCCTTCCCTACCCAACATCATTGTATGCTTGTTCATTATTCATTCAACAAGTGATTGTTGATTGCCAAGCCCTGGTTAAATGCTTGGATATTGTGAACACTAATGAGATGCATCCACGAAGCTGCTTTATAAGACAACAAATGCTTAGGAGCATTTTCTAGTTTTAAGCTAGTAAAGATGCAATAGTCCACGCTGATGGGGAGACGTGCTATTACCTGTCCCAGCTTCAAAGATTAAAGTAATACAAACAGCTACTTGGTTATCAGTCCAGAATTTAGTGTCAGTTTAGGAAACTCCCCTTCCTCATCCCTATGTCATGTCTACAGCCCTAACTGTTTGACGTCTGATGATTCTGCTCCATCCCCATTGCTATTGTTTAGTTTAGTCACTGTCTTTTCTTTTAATAGACTTTAATTTCTAGAGCAGTTTTAGGTTCACAGCAAAATTTATCAGAGGGTACAAAGATTTTTCATCTCTTTCTCCCACATATGCAAAGCTTCTTTTATCATCAACATCCCTCACCAGAGAGGTGCATTTATTGCAACTGAAGAACATTCATTGACATGTTATTATCACCCCACATTTATAGTTATTATATTTCACTCATGGTGTCATACATTATATGGGTTTAGACAAATGCATAATGGCATGTAGCCACTTTGATAGTATCCTACAGAGTAGTTTCATTGCCCTAAAAAATCCTCTGTGCTGTGCATATTTATCCCTGCCCCTACCACTATGTCATATAGTTGAAATTATACAATACCTAGCCTTTTCTGGTTGACTTCTTTTACCTAGTAATATGCATTTAAGTTTTCTCCCCATATTCTAATAGTTTGATACCTCACTTCTTTTTAGCACTAAATTATATTTGTTTGTCTGGATATACCATAGATTATTTATCCATTCACCTACTGAAGGATATTTTGTTTGTTTTCCAGTTTTGACAATTATGAATAAATATGCTTTAAATGTTTGTGCTCAAGTTTTTATATTGATGTAAGTTTTCTACTCCTTTGGGTGAAGGAGTGCAATTACTGGATCAAATGGCAAGAGTATAGTTTTGTAAAAAACTACCAAACTGTCTTCCAAAGTGACTACTATTTTGCATTTCAGCAGCAATGAATGAGAGTTCCTGTTGCTCTATATCCTTATCAGCATTTGGCAGTGTCAGTGTTTTAGATTTTGGCCATTCCATTAGGTGTGCAATGGTATCTTATTTGAATCTGTGTTTCCTTGATTAAATGTGGTGTGGAACATCTTTTCATATAGTTATTTCCCAAGAGCATATCTTCATAGATGAGGTATCAGGGCCTTTGGCCCATTTTCCAATCAAGTTGTTTGTTTCCTTATGGTTGAGTTTTAAGAGTTCTTTTTAGGTCCTGGCTAGGTAACTCAGTTGGTTAGAAAATCATTCTGATATGCCAAGCATGTGGGTTTGATCTCCAGTCAAGGCACATGTAAGAATCAACCAATAAATGCATAAATAAGTGGAAAAACAACAAACCTATGTTTCTCTCTCTCTCAAAAATAGTTATTTGTATATGTTGGATAACCATCCTTTATTAGACATGTCTTTTGTAAATATTCTTGACCTATTTTGTATGGGCAATTATAATGATCTCTTAACTAGGTCATTGACCCCAACCTCAACCTGTTCTCCACACTGCTGCCAGACTCAGGACCTCACAATGTGGACTCTAAGATGATTACCTGTCCCTGTAGTGCTTCCTACCCTGTCCTGTCACTCCTGCACTCCATATATACTCAACTTAAAGTTTCCTGAACATGCCAGCTAACAGATATCTCCACGTCCTTGGTCACATTCCTGCCTATACTCAGAATGTCCTTTCCCTGCTCCTCCACCTAATGAGCTCTCTCACTGATCTTTCAAATCTCACCTCACCAGCCTCTTCTTTTAGCTTGTATTCCCTAAACCTCTTACTTAAACAGTAGGTTAAATTGATCAATTCTTTATACCTTTTTTTATTCATCCCTTAATAAACATAAAATATGATGCTACTATAACACTATCAATACTGAATTGCACTTATTTATTTACACAAGAGTCTCTCTACTAAACTGTATACAACTTGGGATTGACGGGTGTGTTTTATTCATCATCAGTGTCTGGCACATAGTAGGCACTCAGTACATGCTTGCTGAAAAACTAAATAAATAATAATTTTATTATTAAAATCTTTTAGTGCCCTTTGTCTACAAAATCTAAATTCATTTCAAGGATATACCAGTCCCTTCCTTATAATTCCTTGCTAATATAGTCTTTTGTGTCCATACATTTATTTATGATCTCATTTTACTAAAATATAAGCAATTCTCTCAAGAGTTTCAGGCTTCAAGAACTTGACTCCTCCAAGGTCACAGCTGAACTATTTCAGGGTCTGGTCAATCACGCCATCCCTGCAATAAGGGCAAGATGAGAAAGGGCTTTTGGTAGCTCTTTGTTACCTGTGGATCTAAAGAGAGTGGGTGTGCTGAAATGTAGGCCAACCTTTCAAGTGAAATCTAAAATGTTCCTAGCCCATTGTACATACCCCAGGCCTTGCCAAATCTGTCTCTCTCCAGCTGAAGTTCTCAAAAGCCTCCCTGCTCATGACTCTTACATACTCTTAGGTGCTCAGGTCTTTTTTCTGGAATCTTGGGTTTGTAAATAACACATACTTTTACCACTTTATCTTGACTACCATCTTCCTGGTGGAAGCAGTATGGATAGGCCACTTGACTTTCTGTGAAATGCCTATGTGCTCAGAAATGAGAAGCAGTGCTTTCCAAGAGGAGAAATACTGTGAGTGTTTTCTGCAGATTCCTTACACTTAGTGAGTTCACTTGACATTCCCCATTCTACACGGGCTGAAGCTGGCAGACAGCAATGCCAGCATTTCCTCTCATGCTAGCCTGTAATTAAATGTTTTTGTGAAACATTTGGGGACATACAGTTATGTGAAAAACATCACAAAAATGAAGGTTGCCTTTGTTCTTTAAGACATCTTGTTATTTACATTCATTCACTTTTTCTTTCTTCAGGTACTTATTGGTTCCCAGAAAGACTGAGTTAAACACTTAAATAGGGAAATTTTATATTTTAAACCGGGATCTTTATGAAATAATTTTGAAATATAAGCTGCAAAGGAAACACCTTTACTTTTGCAAGTGGAGCAATGTCTATTTATTCTCCTACCTCTCATTTCTATTCTCTGGTATTATCTGGTAAGTCAGTAACAGGCCACAGTTCCAGGTCAACCTAGTTTCTAGCCGGCTCTGCCTTTCTCATCTCCCTCTGCCTACTTCTCTCCCAATTACAGCAAAGCCAGAGGCTATGTAAGAATCATTGCCTCTGCCACGTGATAGGCTTTGGATTAGATCATGCATCCTGTGGGCCCAATGTCCAGTGTGCCATGGATAAGCTCTTGTTTGAATCCAAGCAGCTTCTGAGACACAGAATTCTTTGCTTCCCACACCCTATGCCATGTTGACACTTTTATTTCCAGAAGACATGTGAGGTCCCTTGGTTTCTTTGCCTATTCTATTTGATTTATAACCTAAGCTGCTCTGAAACCAACCTAACTCTTACCAGCTGATTGTTTTCTCATTAGTGCCCTTGTGACTTCCTAAGACTGAGTTCATTGCATCGTCCTGAAAATGCTGCTTGCTGGATGATGTCAGTGGCCCACCACCTGCACTTCCTCACAGGCCACGCTGTGCCTTACCGTCCACGTTTGTCACTCTGCTTCCTCCTCATTCCCAGACATAGAGCAGTGGATCTGACCAAACCACGTCAGGGCTCACACACTGACCAAACTGTCTTACCAAGCCAGGCCTTGTCTGTAATTCTGTGTTCTTCTGTCTCCTCACTGTTCTTGTTGCCAGGGTTAAATGTGCCATACAGTGAGGCCACTCCAGTTATGACTGAGAATAGTCATCCACCACCTTTTTCAAGGGAAATCTTTTACATGTCAGTTTAATCCTTGATATTAAAAATAGTAACTGAATGATCTTCAAATTGGCTGATTTGGGCATGTTTATAAGTGTGCTCAAAAACTTTTTTAATTCTACTCATTATTATCTTCTTGCTTGTTTCATTGACAAGTACTTTATGTGGACATATATCAACTCACCCCCCTGCACACACTTAAAACACATGGCAAATATATATTTATTTCTATATGCAACATATAAATATAATGTATTTATGTATATATACATATATAAATCTTTATTTTTAAAAAATCAGAGTCAGAACAGAACATTAACACTTTAGCCTTGAATATATAGCACTATTTATTCTTAAAAGCAACTTTAAGTATTCCCTCTCACTTGCAGGCCTCCAAGTGGCAAGAGCCTGACTGCATCCCACTATATGTGAAATATAAAGTGCAGCCAACCATGTCCCAGTAATTCATAGAAAAAGAAGGAAAGGGACCAGCCTCTGCTCTGCCACTGGAGATAGAGACAAAACTCACAACAATGCTTGATTAAGCTCTTTGCACCATCTTAAAACTAGATTACATAATAACGATGATTATCCCAACAGACCATTTCATCTAGAAACACTATTGTACCAGTCTATTCCCTAGGAGGTACAATAAATACCTGCTTCTATAGGAGAGCAAAGATGTGTCTTCTGTTTGCCAGTAATCATACACTCATTATATTCTGGAAAATCAGGTTGGAAATTTATAAAGGACCCCTAGGTTTTAGTTATTATGCTAGATAGTACATCATGTGCCATTTGAATCTATAAATTTAACTGAATTGCGGTTAATGAGGGCAGATATTCAAAATCACTCCTTAATAACATGGTCCCTAGTAAAATGATCATGGCTTCCTAATATATTGCACATACACACACTTTTCCTGAAATATAATTGTCTGTTTTTAGACTACAGTATAGACATTTAACTGCTCTGCATATCAGCTTCTATGGCTATAATAAGAGGATAATAGTGCCCACTTACCCACATGACTATTGAATGAGATTATGTATATGAAACACCTAATGTGACAAATCATTCAATAAATGTTATCCACTTTCCCATTTTCTTACAAATAAATTCGTGGTGATCTTGATAGCAGTCATCTCTACAAACTTGTCCTACAAACAAGTCTGTTTGGGATTTGTAAATCAATATCACTGTATTGATTTAGTCATCTGGATTAATCCTCCAGCCTGAATTGGTTTAAAATAATCCTGGCTGCTTCCACATTAGCGAACATGCAGTATCATGCACAACGTTACCAATGGCTCCCACTTTTTTGATATTAGGCTCTATGCATTATTTCTATACCTAAAAACTTCTCTGAAAGATGGGAACTGATTGCCCTCATGTTCCAAGTGAAAAAAAGTTTAGGCACCATCAGATTGGGAGATGTTCAAGGCTGGACGACTAACAAGTGTTAAAGCCGTGACTTGGCGGTTGTGCCAGGCCTGCGGCTTTTGCCTGTGTACCACACCACTTGAACTCTTTTCTTTCCTCATCTATTCACCTCACCGCTCTATGAAGCATGGCCTGCATTGTATATATGCTGTTATCTTTACTGCATGGTACGGTTCAAGGCATGAGTAGATTGTAAAGAATTTTGTGAAAGAGCAAAAAATTATTCACTTTAACTAATCATGTAATTCAGTTTAATTCAACAAATATCTCTGAAGGCTGTAGAGCAGGCCTATAAAATTCTGGTTGTGGGAGCACTACAACCCTAAAAAAGAAAGGTTGTTGTGGTTGTAGTTCCCTAAAATGAGTCTGGGGTTTATTTCCTAAGGAACTTGCAATGTACTAGAGGACTCCATGTGAATAATACTGAGGTGCTCCATGACTAGACATAAGGAGCTAGAGGCGATGCAGCGTGCTGGGCGTGCCCTTGGATTCAGCTTCGGGTGGTCTGAAAAGCACCAATGGCAGGGGTTGGGGTAGTGACATCTGATTTGGACATTGAAAGATGAGCAAAAGTTTAATATGTGGCAGCAGGGTAAGTGGCATTTTGAGGAGAGAGAGATGTTTTAGCAAAATAGAAAGAGTAGTTTGTATGCATAAAGGTTGCACTTAGAGATAATTTAGGCTGAATCAAGGATCTTCTGAAAATCCAGAAGGGACAAGCTTGCTTCATTTGAACCCAGAGTAACCACAGACACTGAGCAAGTGGCCAACTTGTATTAAAAATTTTACCTTTATTTCTACCCTTGTAAGGCATGACAGGGAAAAGTCAGCAATTATCCTTGACTTGTATAGAAGTAGCTGAGTATGAATGCAGTGGAAGAAACATGAGAGATGAGCCCAAGGAGAGAGAAAGGAGCAGATCAAAGAAATCTTTGAAGTGTTCATTGTAATCACTGAAAAAGAGGTAACGACATGAAGCTGAACATAGGATGTGCTACAAATGAAATTTGAATGCAGAATATTACAAGGTCAGCAAATGGGTCTCTAAGACATGAAAAAGCACATAAATTCAGACTAAAAAATGAGTGTATGTGATAAGTTCAGAAAAAATGGGGGGTGGGCAGGGTGGGGGAGAGCAATGGGGCAAAAATTGGGACAACTGTAATTGAACAACAATAGAAAAAGAAAGTTTGAGACACTGTCATAGTTAAAAGAAGTCTAAAGAGACATTATGACTAAATATAATGTAGTGATCCTTAAATCAGAAGGGTCATGAGTTCAATACTAAGGGGACCTGAATAAAATGTGGACTTTAGTTAACAAAAAAGAAAAGAGATAAGATGAATCTAAAACTAGGAGATAAATTTTCACTTTGTGAATTAAATAAGTTAACTGCAAAAAGTATAGATAAAACCAACTCTCTGCAAAAGTAATTAGAGAATAAAATGACTCTCAAATAAAGGAGAAAGAACATAGAATTTGTGGAAATAAAACTTACACACCAGCACACGGATCTAGGAAAGCAGGGAGTACAAAGGAAAGTGTATAAACTCTAGTACAAGGACTTTTGAAGTTTATGCATTGTTTGTAGCTCTTACTGATTGTGGGAACTGGGACAAGTCACTTAACCTCACTGAGCCTCAGTTTTCATATCTGTATATTTTTCTAATGATAGCCTTAGAGGCAGTATAGGAGTGTGTGCTCCAAAATCAGACTGCCTGGATTCAAATCTTAACTCTACAACTTACCATCTCTGAACCTTGGGTAACTTCATCTCCTTGCCTCGTTTTCTTCACTGTGATAGGTAATTAATTCACAACATTCACAAAAAAACATTCTCATGAGGTGAAAGGCAACACTATCAAAACTTTTGAAAGCAATATAATTATATTATTATAACTCAGAATTAGAAAGATTTTTTCAATAAGAAACAAAAATTATATCATAAAGAGAAAGATAGATGAATTTTACTATCTTAAGATTATCACAGTAAAGAGCACAAAAACCACATAAACTTGGAGATAATAGGAACTCATACTAAACACAAAATATTGCATTGAGAATATATATATGGTCAAGGGCCACTTAATGGTGGGAATACCCTCTGAGAAATGCATTATTAGATGACTTAATTATTGTGTGAACATCATATGTTACCCTTACGCACACCTAGATGGCGTAGTCTGCTACACGCCTAGACCATATGGCATAACCTATTGCTCCTAGGCCACAGGCCTGTCCAGCATGCTACTGTGCAAAGTAACAAGAGAGTAAATCAAGCACGAGAGAAAACAATGCAATCAAGAGACAATGCAAACATGAGATGCTGCCAGCGGCACACAGTATGCTGTTTTACAGCAGACTTTTTTTATATATGTAAATACAAAGAGTACACTCTAAAATAACAATAAAAAATATAGTATAGTAAATACATAAACCAGTAACATCATCATTTATTATCAAGCATCATGTGCAGTGCATAATTGTATGTGTAATACTTTTATACAACTGGCAGCGTAGTAGGTTTGTTTACACTTATCCCCAACACGTGAATAATGTGTTATGCCAAACAGTCACTCAGCAAGAGGAATTTTCCAGCCCCGTTGTGATCTTAAGGGACCACAGTCATATATGCAGCTTGTTGTTGACCAAAGTATCCTTATTTGGCACATGACTGCAGTAAAAATAATATCTTACAAACAAATAAGATAAACGATGATTCAAGAAACCAATGGAGAAGAAAGGCAGTTATTAACACATTCAGGTTACTCGTTCATTGAGATAGAGTGGGAAAGGAAGTGGATGCATGTTCTACTTCTTAAGCTAGGTGGGGACACTTAGGGATTCATTTTAGCATTATTGCCATTTTATACACTCTTTTGTAAAGAATATGTTTTTCCCAGTACATTTAAATAAAATGGAGATCGTAATAAGTACCTACTTCACAAGGTTACTATGAGGATAAACAAGTACTTTAGAACAGTGCTTGGAATATAGTAAGTGTTTAATACATGTTTATTAGTATTATCTTAAAATATTAGAAGCATTGTATATACTTAATCTAAAGCAGCTGTTGTTTTTCAGCTATTGTCTCATGAAGGAATGTGTGAATACGGAGGGAGCTGCCTGCATGGAGACTAGAACAGAAGAGGCTATCCAAGGAAAGGCCTGAACCTCTACCTGGCAGATGGCCCCGACCAGTGGAGATGGTTCATCACAGTATCGTAGGTCTGTTATACCGGCCTTCATGATACCCTTGCTGTCACATCAAGTTCACATATTAACCCTGCAGTTTCTCATCCAGCTCTCCTCAGAGAAATAGAACATGCAAAACAAACAGTATAAATATTCTGCTCCTTTGATTTATTTTATTGTTTTATCTATTAATAGAGGAACATCATTTTTTTTACATCTCAACCTCTTCCAAGCTCAGTTAGTGGAAGTTTTATTTCTCTCAATTCAGAGAGTACCAATGAGATTGTGTTAATAAACCAATGAAGCTAAGACTGGTTCCTGGGGCATGATCCAGTCTCACCTGTGAAGCCTCGCCTGAGTATGCAGCAGACCCCTCTCTGATCAGCCACGGACAACAAATGATTGAAGAAAAAAGTGAAAAATCTTGTGGTAAGAGACTGTGCATAGGGTTCTTGACAATGATATTGAGTAGAAAATAGATGTTATCTCTTAAGATTATTGAAATATATTGACATGGCCACCTGACAATGCCATTTTGAGTAGAATTCTGAAGTGTTATTCACAGTAAGTTAAGTTAACCACAAAGAAAGGGAAGGCATGTCACACCGAGTTTGCCATGAACTGATGGGAAAGTGCTGATCACAAACCAAAAAGGGGAGTGATATTTCAAGTGTTTGTGTTGGAAAAAACAAAAAATGTCAAGAAAAAAACCCACAGTTTTTCTGCTTCCATTGTGTAGGTTTAGAAATAAACAAAAGTGATCAGAAAAACCACTTATTTAGATATTATTTGTGGTTGAAGATGATTATAGAATCTGTATTTGAATATCTGTGTTCATAGTTTGGTCAGTATTATCAAAAGTGTGAAGTGATCACCAAGATAATTGATAGGGTTTGTGTAAATAGAGATTGTAATTAAGTGACGGACACTGTGTTTTCTGACCATAATGTGATAGTGGGTGAAATTAATTTCTCAAAGGCTAGAAAATCTGACATCAGTAAATAGAAGAAGTTCAAGTTCCCATTAGAGCTAATGAATTGTTCTTAATGGTAAGCAGGTTGATAAATAGGGAAGAAGGCTCTCTTCTCAAGATATAAAAAAAAAATTATCCTGACACTTGTTAAAAGGGAAGAGAAGGCTTTATTCAGGACTGTATCGATAGGTATAGGGACTATAGCACTGGGGTTCGGCAGTATGGGAACATGACTGGGCTCAACTCCAACACAACAAGGGAAGGTGAGGGTTTACAGCCAAGGAGCATGGTCGGGGTCCATGGATGGAAATCACTAAGAGGAAATGTCAGAGGTAAGGGAGCATGGAATTCTGGCTAAACTGACTGGACAGGACTGGTGCTGAAGATGAGTCGGGGCAATCTGGTTTCACCTGGGGGAGTAGTGGAATGTGAGGAATTTGAACAGGTGTTGATGGTTAGAGATTTTGACTGAACTAACTTAACAGGATTCTTACCAAAATTGGGCTCTAGAACACATGCCTAAAATAGGGGCCTAGTTGAGCTCAGAGGAGCCTGTTTAGATTTTTGTCAAGGAAAGAGTCTTTGTCAGTGGTACCATTTGATAATAAATAAAATTTAAAAAGCTCTCAGAACAAGGTATAAAGCCTCAAACTCTATGTAGAAATTATGGGGGCCCTTGCCATAAAAAGAATATTTTTCTGACTGTAATAGAAAAATATTGGAGGATTCTGTGCAAGGAAATTACATGACCTGATTTACATACATAAAAGCTTGATTCCTTTGCTGCTATATTGAGAATAGAATGTAGGGAACAAGAACAAAAGTAGGAACTTTAGTTGGAAGGATTATGCAGTAAAGTCCTTTTTCCTTGTCAAGTACCAGGGAAGCTGGTAGAAAGATGTTATATTTGAGATATATTTTGAGAGTATAAGTAAAAGCATTTAGTGACAGATTGCATTGAAAGTGTGAGGAAAAGGAGCATAAGACAATTCCTGGGGATAAAGCTTGGTCAGTTGGGTAAATACTAGTTCCATTCAATGAAATGGGAAAGGGGTCTGGGGAGGCAGCATGCAGAGGTGTGTTTGGACAGATTACATTTCAGATACAGCGAGACAGCTGAGGGGAAGTGTCAGCTAGGCATTTGGATGTACTAGAGACAATGCACTAACAAAAGGTGAACACATTTCAAAGTTATAATTGAGTGAAGATCAATCAAACACTAAGACAGATTTGGCAACCCATGTAAAAGGTCCAGTACTTCGATGTAATTTATTTCAGCAACATCAATCAACAAGCATCAGAAATTGTTCTAAAGAAAAAAAGTGCTTAGGGTGAAGCTGAAATCTCTGTTCAGGTCCACTAGCCAAGAAGCGAGAGGAAATCCTCTGTGCGGCTGCACAGCCCGACTGAGATCACTGCTGAGCTGTCTGAACCCTCGGGGAGTGGCCGGGGCCGTCTCTGGATGCACTTGTAATGACACACGGGCTGCAGATGTAACAGTCTGCACAATGAAACAAGGAGCACTAATAATGATATTTGAAGAGGTGAGAGAGAAATTTTTTAAAGCAGAGGCTACAAGTGTCATATTTATTATTTTTACATGTTATTTTGGGCAGGATCCTGTTCAGAGTCTGGAAAAATTAAAAAAAAAAAAGAGATAAGAAGATAAAGGTAAAGGGACATAAACTCAGGGTAAAAATATATAGTGTTAAAGGGGTGATCTGGAAAAAAAATTGACATTTTTGTTGATGAGACTAACTAGAATTTTTCTGTTTATGATTAAATTATGCTCTTTAAGGGGAGATGATGTGAGGAGATGATAATGACTATATTTGCAGAGCTCTGGGGCATGTAGAACAATACATGAACTTGGGAAGGGACATGATGTCCAGGCTGCCCTTGAAAACCTGACTGGTAGACTGCCATAAGAGATGTCACTTACTTTCTTTCCTGTGTACACACCGCCTTTCACATGCTTCCAGAACTGTTTTCCAGGAACATAAGTCATATCTGATTTCTCTTATTTCTCAAAAATTTAGTCAAGTCCCTCCATTATCTGACATCAAACTGTTTTACACACCACGTGTTCTGCTATGTGTCATTGTGTATTTTCCTCTGCTGTTCTTCTCTTATGCTCTCCCTTAACCTTTGGAAAACATTTCCTTACAAAATTCTCATCCTTCAAAACCCAGGTTAAGAGCCTTCTCGGAGATCTTCTTGATCACCTACACATAGTGAACCTTCGCTTCCTGTGTTTCTCTTCATTAATTAACCTTGACTTCGTGAGCAAGTACTACAGATGTTATACATTGTTAATTTCTGTCTCCCAGTTAGAGTGTGAGCTCCCTGGGTCCAGACACTGCGTTTCATTTGTGTGTTGGTGTTTCCACAGCCTTTAGCAGAGTATCATGGTCATTATGTTCAGGACAGTCTTGATGCCGTGAATTTTAAAATCTTTTACTAGTGCCTGATACAGAGATGGGATATAATTCATCTTAGTTCTTGATATTAATAAGCGTAAAACAAATCCAAAGGACCTATGTTTTTTTCTTAATTCTTTTTTTCCTGTTATCCACTTATGGACTGAAGTAGAATCCAGAAGGGTGGGAAAAGGCCTAGCCTAAGTCTTTCCTGTTTATCTAACATATTCAAAGGATGCATAGAACCTAGGTGCCTAGAACCTAGGATGCATAGAACCTAGGTCAAAATGAATCTGTGCATTTGTTAAGAACTTCTGTTTCTTTCCCTTTCTTCCATAGTTAGGTTGTAAGATGTGAAAATTTTACATTTTGACACAGGGGGGTCTTCAAGGTAGTGCTGCAGATAACTCAGGAGCATTTGTGAAGTTCTTGATTTCTCCATGGAAAGATGTTGTGAAAGAACAAATGATTTTTATTTATGGCCTCACCTAATTTTATTTCATTTATAGTTATTTATTCCAAAGCCAGCAAGCTTTATATTTATTCTTACTCTCTGAGTTCAACTTTATTAAAACAAACTATTCTCCAGGAGAAAATTATTTTAAAGTGATTTTAGAATTCCATGTCACGTAGAAATGTAATAAAATAAATATTTGGTAAATATAATCCTTTCTTTTTCAAAATATAAATGATCTATCCTTTCATTTTTTATTGGCATTTCTGGAATAATTTGTCACCTTGGAACATTCTGAACTTTCCCAAATTTAATATGCCGATCAAGAAACTAGGCGGTAAATAGTCTTTGAAAGACAAGCTTAGCAATTCCTCACTACAAGCTATTGGCTTAGTTTTGCTTCTTCTTGTGAAGGCATTTTAGCTCCTGAAAAGACTGTCTAAGAGGAAAGACTTCTTAAAAATAAAGACAAGAAAGGAGGAAGTTACAGAAGTATTGATTGCAGTGCAAAATCTCTAGCTATTATGGGAAACAGGTGTTGAAGTTCTGACCCTCAGCATCACAATACATGACTGTATTTAGAGTAAGGGCCTTTACAGAGGTGATTCACTGAACAGGAGTGTTAGGGTGGGTTTTAACCCAATCTGATTTAGGAAAGACAAAGAGACACCGGAGATACCAGCACACAAGGGGATAAGCCAAAAGAAGACCCAATGAGAGGTACCATCTGCAAGACAAACGCAAAGGTCTCAGAAGAACCCAAACCTGCCCATACCTTGATCTTAGACTTCCAGCTTCCAGAACTGTAAAAAAATAAATTTCTGTTGCTTAATCTACTCAGTCCATGATATTTTGTTATGGCAGCCCTAGCAAATTAATACTTATTTTCTGCTGAAGTGGAAGACCATCGACAGGAGTAGCACTTCTGGCCTCTGTACCACTCAGTCACTCCTCTTCCTAGTTGGTGATTTGGGGGATAAGAAACTGGTAATGGTCCGCCACTTTCTTTCTTTTTAGGTCTGCTGCCTCCAAAGAGTACGTGCTCCAGTCTGCTGTGGGCCAGAGGAGCTACCAGCCATGGGCATATCCATTGCTGTCTCTTTTCTTTGACTTTAAAAACTGCCTGCCTGCTGTGAGCATGCATTTTATTCTGATCCATGTCACCATTCGAGGGACAGCTGCTCTTTCTCAGTGCTTCCTGTGCCTGGTGTTTACGTTTGTCTACTTCTGGGAGCAGCTTAAAAGTCCCACTGTTAACTCAACCTAAGCCATACTCTTAAAAGCTAATTATTTAAGTAAATAATCTGACTTTTTGTCTCCATCTGATTTACCATTTTATCTACCCACCTTGATTCCATTTCGGCTGAATTGGAAAGGGATATAATCCATTTACATCTTTAAAACTCAGCATATAAAAAAATTAAACAAGTTAGAGTAACAATAGACTCTGGGTTTGTTATATTTTATTATAGACTAAGCGATTATGGTTCAACAGCTAGATAAGCCAATGATTGGACTGCTGGTAGACACATTTTGACTCTTCTTACCTACAGATGTCTGGCTGGTTGGTTTTATTTAACTTGACAAATATGAATGGAATTTTGAGTTTTTGTATGCTCTTAACATTTTCATCTCTTCCCTAACCTCTGGTTTTTGGACATTTTATTAATTATAATCTACTATTCAAGAAAAGAAACAGCAAGCTAAGGGAGTAGAAGGAATGCTAAATTCTCCAAGGATGTTTGTTTTCAGCACAAAAGGAAATATTGACTTAGTGGTATTGTCAAATTACCCAAGCTATAGCATTAATATAATTATGATACTTATAATTAAAATTTATTGACTGTGCATTACATGCCAGTATACACACACACACACACACACACACACACACATTTGTATGTGTGTGTATATACATACATATATATGCAGACACCTGCTAACTTACTGAACATGCATTATGTCATTGTCTCACTTAATTCTTTTAACAACCTCATGATGAAGAGGAGGTATACATACTGTAGTTAAATATCTTGCCCATTGTCATACAGCTGCCAAGCCGTTGAGGGAAGAATTGAATTTGTGTTTTTTACTCCAAAGCCGGCATGTTCACCACCACAACTTACTGCTTGCTGCATGTCAGGAATCGGCATTGAAAACCACCTGAACTTTTCAATAATGGGAAGACATAGAATCAACCAATCATCTGAAGAAGGATATCAGTTGTTGAACCATGACTTGTTTCAATTCACATAAAAAAATTGGAAGAATTTAAAATATAATTCAAATCGACCTCTGTTTTTTCCAACAAGTACAACAAAATTTCCTTCTTTTGTAAAATAAAAGAAAATGGTAACTTAGACATTGCTATAATTGCTTTAAACAAACTTGTGGCTTTTTAAACACATTTTTTTCAATAGTGCTTGCGGGGAGGGTGGGAATGTCCAACTAATTTTGCCTGCATCATACTCTTTTAGTGTTTTAAGATTCCTTGTAAACTGTCCTCAAAAAGAAACACTAAAAATATGCTGTTTAGCAAAACTAAATCTGCATATGAGAGCTAACCTAAAACTTGCCTAGGAAAAGTAAATGATCAGAGGGCCTGTTTCTTCTGTTAAACTGTTTATAGAACAAAAATTCCCACTTGTTTTTTTAATTATAAATAAACTTTCTAAATATTAGCAGATTCCCTTAATTGCCATTGCAATCATGTTCCTCTCAATTGAAACCTAAATCTGGATCATGTGAAAATGAAAAGAGAGTGAGTCTTATCTCATATGCTAGATGAACTAAGTATAGTTCTACAAAATGCATATTCTCTTACGAGTTGGTCACTCACAGACATTAACCTCAAATGCAATGTGAAGGTCCCCAGAACCCATGCAGAGAAATTTAATGAGTCTTAATAATATTCTAAAAGAGATGCTAGACTTGTTAGTGGTGAGCAAGGATACTTAGATCATGCTAATGTTAAAGCCTAACAGATTCCCTAAATGTCTTTCATGTTGCTGTGAGATTCCTGTTTCCATGGTGACTTGCAGTGAGTTAAGAAGAGTACTGTTAAACTGTGCTGCAATTTTGTTTAGTCTCTCTGAAAGAAAAATGTCAGAAGAAATCATTTCTCTATCTATGATTGTAATCAGAGATCCTCCACCTCCGCCCACAAGCTTCTGTTGTTGCTCCTGAAGAAGAAATTAAAGGCTGTAAATCAGAAATCTGTTTGATGATCTACTATGTTCTCCACGAGCTACAGACCTTTACTCCATCCAAGAATCACATTCACGGCACATTAACGTTGGAAAATCTGTAGGAAGGCATCGGAACAGAAATCGTGCCAAATAACGATCAGGAAAAATAATGAGTAAAGCGTTTGTGCCCTGATTCTTAGATGCTTTTATATTTGTTAAAACAACTTCCTCCAAGGTAGTGCCTTCCTGTCCTGCTTTGAAGCTCTGCTATTCTTTGCATTTTGAAAGGAATGAGAATGTAATGAATATTTCTGTTCTGCAAGGGATCTAAATCAAAGCTCTGACAGGGGCTATCCACCCACATGTTTGCTTCAGCTTTCTTCATTCATTCATTATCCTGCTCGAAGCTCAGGAACAAAAGGTTCATCCAGAAAGACAGAGTCAGTATGTCCACTGGCAATTATCCCAGACTGTTCAAGGAGGAAAATGTAACTGAAAATCAAAGATCCTGATACAGGAAAACTTTTATATGAAATGGAGTGATAGAAACACAGCGTCAAGTTTTGAAAACCACATTTATTTTGATATATTATACAATACTTCTAGCTGACTAACATTTATTGTACATATATTGTGTTCTAGACATTATGGTTTATATGTGTTATTTTACTGATTGTCATAAAAATATAAAACATAGGAATTATGAATATAATCTTCAGTTTTACAAATGGGAAAGTTACCTGAGTAAATTGTTTAAGGTCACACTTATCTTAAGAAAAAAATTAAAATAATCAGAGGTAAACTTAGAGGCTGCCTACCTCCCTTTTATGTATTCTTCTACTAATTATAATAATAATAAAATATCTATCTGTCTAGATCTCAATGTAGACTGATAGATCAATAGACAGATAAGTGCAAGTATTTTCAGGAGTCGTGCCAGCAGTTTAGCTGAGTAAAGCAGGCTGGTCAGAGTGGAGAGACTACAGAGACTGGTGGGGACTGTAGCCAGTTGGAGTTCATGTGCCCCTTAAAGGGAGCAGCTGCTGCTCAGCTCACACTGGTGTTCATCATGTGGAAACGTAGGCTCAGTGTGGCCAGATTTTCCTGCTTTTCAAGACAATTCACTAATCCCAAATTTCATGTGTAATTTGTGCATTTGAAAATGTGAGTACAAAAAGAGTTCTGAAAACCAAGAAAAAGATCTCCCCTAAGCTTCCTTACTGTTTGTCCATTTGAGGAATTAGTCATGCCTGTCACCAACAAACAATTTTTAAAAGAGAAAAGTCTCTCCCCCTCCCCCTCCCAGAAAAAAAAGAAAACTAATGACAAAATTTAACAAGAAAGGAGTGGTAGAGTCTTAGGTATTGGTAAGACTTTTCAGTAAATAAAGTGGAAAGAACAGTTGCCTAAATATCATCTAAAGGTAATATCCAGTCCTGATTTTGACATCACTTACTGAACTTATCATAGAAACTTAATGCTTTCCCCTTTTTCAATGAACTTTTTTATGTCAAACAATTGACACAGAAAAGAATTCTATTTGTTCTTTAACTAAATGAAATAACATTAAAAAGTTTTCTATGTGTGATGGT
>PVIA01008921.1:0-66321 GCA_004024845.1 Tonatia bakeri
TCTCTTCCCCCAGTAATGCGATGATGATAAATGTGAAGTAGCCTGGATTACTGAATTGCCTCTAGGAAAAACACTGTCAGAGGAGGTGACCTAGACCTGAAATGAACTTAGCAAGAGCTTATCTTTTGTTCAGATTGTCACAGAGATTTGGGGGTTCTTTTGTTACTGCATAACCATGTTCACCCTGACTAAAGCGTAGGATAGCCCCGTAAAATGTCTCTTAATGCTTACTGGGGCAAAGGCTGCTACTCTACTTGTTTATCAATATCCATTCTCTTCTTCTTTTTCACACTAATTGAGAATTTTTAGTTGAGCATATAGATACATAAAATAAAGGTGACATTACCCAACCTCCTCACAGCTAATATGTGGCTCGG
The DNA here is from genome assembly GCA_004024845.1 of Tonatia bakeri. NCBI lineage: Eukaryota > Metazoa > Chordata > Mammalia > Chiroptera > Phyllostomidae > Tonatia > Tonatia bakeri. The sequence continues at coordinate 378 of PVIA01008921.1, forward strand.
TAACTAAGTCCTGACTGTGGTGTCCTTTTGTGTCCTAGATAATCATGATTTCTTCATGCTTTATGTGACTAAAAAGCAACTCATCAGGGGATACTGGGTTTTCCCTGTCTGTGCCCTGCTTTGTGTTAGAACAAAAAGGAACCCTAACTTCCAAGATTAAGTTACAAAAAGACTGTATCTTCCATCTTGAGTGCTCTCTCTTGCTTGCTCACTTACTTGCTCTGAACACTTTCACTTTGTAAATTGCCCTCTGGAGAGATTTATGTGGCCAAGAACTGAGGACAGCCTCTAGGCAACAGCCAGTAAAGATTTGGGACCCTCAGTCCAATATCCCACAAAGAACTCAGTCATGCCCACTGCCATGTGAGTGAGCTTGGAAGAGGATCCTCCCCTAGTTAAAGCTTCGGATGAGACTGCAACCTAGCTGACAGTTCAAAGGCAACTTCATGAGAACCCTTGAGCTACAAGCACCCAGCAGAGCCATATGCAAATTCCTGACCCATAGGAATCATGAAATCATACATTTTTGTTGTTTTAAATGCTTAAGATTTGGGGGTAATTTGGTGGCCATTAATATATTCTCTGAAGGGATATACATGGAAGTGGCATGTTCAATCTCTGATTAATGCCTTTAAAAGGGAGGGGCATGGCATTCACTTCCCCTTTGCTATCTGCCTCATGAGTGGGATGTTGCAGAGTGCCACTGGACCATGCACATAAGAGGCACACCTGAAGCATGACAGAACAGTAAGGCAGGAGCCTGGATACCTGACGAACTCATGGGGCTGAACTATCATGCCAGATCATACTTTACCTAAGAGAGAAATAAGCTTTGTTCTTATTTAAACCATTGTGATTTGAGTCCCTTGTAAGGAAGCCAAAACTATATCATGACTAAAATGTTTACTTGAATTCTATAAATGGAAAAGCTCCAGGAAGCAAATTAAATGGAACTAATTTTTCATAGAAGCTGGGAACACTTACATTATTAAAAGTTTAAGGGATTTTAAGTGTCTTGAAAATGAAACAAAGGCTAATTTTCTTCCTGGTAATGTCAGGAAGAAAAACTTGGAAATGGAGTTGATCACTTTGACTGATTGATCACTAAGAAAGAGAATTCAGGCAGCTTGGCAGTCAAGCTGATGAACTGCATTCTTCTTCACGAGAATTCCTTTCTACATCAAGCTAAACAGCTTTTTGTAAAAGAAAAAGTGTTCACATGGGCTTATGTTTATTCTAAAAAGTAAGAAAGTGGCATTTTTAATATGTCACAAATGTGTAGCTAGAGATGAGTGGTTGCAATCCACAGTGGCAATGTAGATTACTTCTGGATGCCTCTGTAACAAGTCAGCTCTCCCTTGGGACAAAAATAACTGAAAGGGTTTTCATTCACTGTAAAGAGTTATGGGCTGTACAAAGAGTTGGGGTTTTAACTGTAACTGGGTTTATTTGCTTTCTAATCCTCAAATTTAATGCTGTAAGTTTCACAAATAGCTCAAGTAGGACAGATGTAAAGAACATCGCTGTCATAGTTCAGCCCCAAGCCTATGCAATTTGGGACTGAGCCAGAGTTCCACCCGAAAGTGTCCTGTGTCCTGTTTTCACTTCTGATTTTATCTGTGATGCTGCTGCGTGCTGAGTATGAACATGAAAACAGACTAAATACAAATACATGAAAAAACATCAACACCAGAACACAAACAATGATGCTAATAAACAGAAAGATCTGTCTGTGGGGAAATTTGATAATATATTGATTTGGAAGACAGAATTATAAAGGATAATTTTTTTCTAAATCACTTTGTTTAATTCATTATCATTTCATATAAACATCTAAGCAGAATTTGGGAAGAACATGGGGAAAATTATTCTAAAGTAAATCTGGTGAGAAATATTTGAAAATAACTGAGAATATTTTGAAAAAATAATAAAGGAGGACTTGTCTTATATGAATGAAATACATTCTTACTGTAATAAAACAGTTACAGTAATAAAAACAGTGTGGTTCTGGCTCAGGAATAGACAAGTAGATTAATGGACTGAAACAGAAGATCTAGAAATAGACAAACATAAATATGAAAATACAGTGCATAATAAAGTTACCATGTCAACTCAAAAATAAGAAAACAAATAACCTAATAAAAATTTTGGCACAAGATTTGAAAAGGCACTTCAGCAAAGAAGAATACAAATGCTTAATAAACACATGAAAAATATGTTCAACATCATCAGCCATTAGAGAAATGTAAATTAACATGACAATGAAATTACCATTACACAAGTATTAGAATAGATTTTTAAAAACTGAAAATACCAAGTGTTGATGAGAATGTGGAGCAGCAGGGGCTCTCACACACTGCTGATGGGAATGCAAAACAGGTCAGTTACTTTGAAAACCAGTGAGGCAGTCTCTTGTACAGTTACAAATTCTTACCATATGATCCAATAATTCCCACTTCTACGTATTTATCCAAGAGAAATGAAAATGTATGCTCTCATGAAAACTTGTAGGCAAATGATCATAACAACTGTCTTAGTTATTCAGGCTGCTATAACAGAGTACCATGAACTGGATGGCTTAAACAACAGACATTAATTTCTCACAATTCTGAAGGCTGGTACCTCATAGCCATCTTTTCACTGTGTCTCTTCATGGAGGAAGGGTGAGAGAGCGTTCTGCAGCCTCTTTTATAAAGTCACCAATCTCACTCCTGAGGGCTCCACACTTGTGACCTAATCACCTCCTAAAGGCTCTACCACCTAGTACCAATACTTTGAGGGTTAGACATATGCATTTTGGAGGGACACAAACATTTACTTCATATAATACCTTTATTCATAATCACAATATCCAGAAAACATTCCACATGTCCTCAACTAGTGAATAGATAAACAAACTGGTACAACAGATTGCTACTAAACAAAACTATAAACTATTAACATACACAACAACATGAAGAGAGTTCAAATGCATTATGCTAAGTAAAAGAAACCATACACAGAGGTATCCTGTGTCATGCTATCTAGATGACATTCTAGAAATGACCATGCAATAGGGACTGAGAAAAGATCATGGGGTGCCATGACTAGGGATTGAGTGGGTTTTGAATATAAAGGGGCAGTGAGAGGGGATTTGAGGAGGGTGATAGAACTGTTCTGTATTGTGTTTGTGATAGCAGTTACACAATTCTACACGTTTGTCAAAACTCATGCAACTGCACACCAAAAATGAATGCTACTGAATGTGATATATAGCATAAATATTAACAGACTTGTATCATCTTTAAGTAAAAAAATAATAATCTAATATATGGGGTGTGATAACAGGTTAGTGATTTAGACAAAACTAGAGTAGAGCCTTCCCTCAGTTTTCACATAAAAATAAAGTCCAGATAGATTGAAGATTTAATTGTAAATACAGAAATTATTCAATATTATAAGAAAACACAGGTTATATTTTTATAATCTTAGTTTGGCAAAGTCTTTCAAATAAGCATGTCAGAAATACCCAATGTATATGAAGATGTACAAATTAAAACTACTGGATAACCAAATAAAACAAACATGTTGAAATTAAATTTGTGAAGATATTTCCAATCCACATGGTAAATGATTAATTTTCTTATTGAACAAAGAAACTGAAAAAAAAAAAAGACACCCCCCCAAAAAAAAATTGGAGAGAACATGAAAAGGAAACTTACAAATTCACCAATGAATGTAAGAAAAGGTATTCAACCTCTTCGATAATCAAAGAAAAAAATAAAAAGTTTTATTTTGTGTATCAGATTAACAAGCTGGAAGTATAAATTCTCACAACCTTTCTCTAGGGTACCAAAGGAAATATTAACACAATTTTATTTATTTTTATTTTTTTAATATTATTTTTAAAAGATTTTATTTATTTATTTTTAGAGAGGGAAGGGAAGGAGAAAGAGAGAGAGAGAAACATCAATGTGCGGTTGTTGGGGGCTGTGGCCTGCAACCCAGGCATGTGCCCTGACTGGGAATAGAACCTACGATGCTTTGGTTCACAGCCCGCGCTCAATCCACTGAGCTACGCCAGCCAGGGCTACAATTTTAAAACTTCATGTACTAAAGAATATTTGTTGCAGCACTATTTATAATGTCACAGTTTTTGGCTGACACAGTTGTGTGAACCTTTAAAATGCTCATGTTCTCTGTGACCTTAGGTGGAGAATATAATATACAGAAGGTTCTCAAAATGTTTTGACCATAGGAACTTCCTTTTTTTTCCCACAAATGTCTATTGGCAATAAGAATACTATATATGTTTATCATCTAAACTGTTGCTATGAGTTGCTCTGCGGAAAAGGATGTTATTTAACTTTCCTTAACTCAAAAGTTCTTAAATCATTTCTTTTTCCTCAACACCAATGAACATGACTAATAACTAATGCTCTGTGAGGCATATTTTGAAGGAGGCTGAATGCAAAATGTAAATTTGAGGCCCTATATTAAAAATTATTAAAAATCCTGAGACAGTGGTAGCATTAAATCTACTGTGAGGCCCTTCTAAGCAAGAGGCCTTGGGCAGGTGTCAGATCTATGAAGCTGGGTGGCCCTGCTTTGGAGACTATTTAAGATTATGAAGAGCTGTGAATGTACTAAACACACACCAGAAAGACTGGGAGAGAGCCAGGATTGTCACTGCCACAGCCGTAGTAAATTTTTAATAACTTCAGATTCTCACTAGAAGTTAGAACTTTGAACTCTCATGCCCACTTTTCAAAAGTTAGGTTGCTGAAGTTAGTATTTGTGAAGGACTGTTAAGGGAACAGAGATGTGGCCAGGCTGTAGCTTGGGGAGCAAGTGGGGCTGTGGCCTAGAACAGGTTCAGGTGGGCAAGGCTGTGCCATCGGTGTGTTAGGATTGGCCCCTGAAATGATAGCAGACAGGGATTCCTTCTGTGTGAATTTCCTAGTCTAGCCTTCGTGGGGCTTCCTCTGAGATCTTCAAACCATTGTCTAAATAACTACCCTGAGATGTTTACTTTAAATTCACTGGAGAGCTGCCATTTACTAAGTGAGGGCTGCTCTCCTCTCCTCATCCCCATCCCACCCTGTCACCATTACATGTCCCTTTCTCCACAAACTGGAGTCACCCTTGGAGAAGGCTATTCCACATATATGTACCTCTGGGCTACAGTGATGAGACCTCTTGAAAGTGTGTGGAAGCTGCATCTCACAATGTTCCCATGTTGTGATTTCTCTGAGAAATTCTGTAAGAAAAAGGAGCATGGGACAACATAACTAACTGTCAGAATAATATAAATTAAAACCACAGTGAGATATCACCTCACACCTGTCAGAATGGCTACCATTAATCCACAAATGGCAAGTGTTGGTGAGGATGTTGAGGGAACCCCTGTGCACTATTGGTGGAAATGAAGATTGCTGCAGCCACTGTAGAAAACAGTATGGAATTTCAATAAAAATGAATCTGCCTATAACCCAGCAATTCCACTTATGGGGATTTATTTGAAGAAACACAAAACATTAATTCAAAAACACATATACACTCCTATGTTCATTGCGGCACTATTTACAACAGCCAACTCAGGAAAGCAACCCAGGTCCCTGTCACTAGACCAGTAGATGAAAAGTAATAGTGCCTATATAACCGATTATTATTTGGCCATGAAAAAAATGGAATCTTTCCATTTGCAACAACATGGATGGACCCAGAGAAAGGGTCAATGAAATAAGTGAGTCAGAGAAAGACAAATACCATACATGTGGAATCCAAAGAACAAGATAAATCAATAAACAAAACTGAAACAGACTCATATACTCAGAGTGAACTGGTGGTTGCCAGAAGGGAGGGGGTTGGAGAACTGGGTAAAGAGGTGAAGTGAGTAAGAAGTACAAATTAATAGTTACAAAATAATCTTGGCAATGTAAATACAGTATAAGAAATATAGTCAATAACTATGTGTGGTGCCAGATGGGATACTGGAAAAAAAGAGGGGAGTGTTATGTAAAGTATATGATGGTATAACCATAAAGCTGCACACCTGAAACCATTACAAAATAAAACAAAGAAAAAAGAAAGAAAGAGGAGCATAGATTAGTATTAGTGTGTTATTGAGAGTGTTCTTGTAGTATGATAACAATCTACACAAAGACCTGTAGGGAAGATACTCTCAGGGCTTAGAATCCCCAAAAGTGGCACTTTAGAGAAAACAGCATGATTTTACCTTGTAAGTCTAGAACATTATTTTTTTCTTCTTTGTGCTACTAGAAAGCTCAGAGTTAAGTTTTTGAGCTATATTTGCTAGTATATAGAACCAGATGGTACACATTTTTTAATTTTACCTCAGCTATGATTTTCTTCTTTTTTACCCACACTTTCTTTTTAATTTATCATTATTACTATTTTATTTTTACAGCTTTATTGAGGTATAGTCAATATGAAATATATTGCATATGTTTTTGTACAATTTTTATTTTGATCATTTCTGACTCATGCATATACCTGTGAAGCTGGCGCCACAGTCTCTGTGATGAACATGCCCTGCCACCCTCATTCACTTATGACTCTTTGTAGTCCCTTACTGACCTCCACCCCTCCACTTCTGGTCTCCTTCCAATGCCAGGGAACCTCTGGTTTGTTTTCTCTCCATTTTTTCTGGTGGGGAGGGTGGTCTGGCATCTTTTGGTCAGTGTTATTGTTTTGGAAATATATCCATGTCATAGCAAGTATCAGTACTTATTCTTGTTTTTTTACTTTTTTATTTTTAAACCATTTTATTGTTGTTCAATTACAGTTGTCTTCATTTACTCCCCACCACTCTCTCCACCCCAGCCAAACCCACCTCCCTCCCTTGCTTCCATGCCCCGCCTTGGTTTCATCCATGTGTCCTTTGTAAGTTGTTCCTGAAAACCCTTCCTCCCATTGCCCTGTACCCCCTCCCCTGTAGTTACTGTCAGATTGTTATTAATTTCAATGTCTCTGGTTACATTTTACTTGTCTTTTTCTTTTGTTGATTAGATTCTAGTTAAAGGTGAGATCGTATGGTATTTGTCCCTCACCGTCAGGCTTATTTCACTTATCATAATGCTCTCCAGTGCCATCCATGTTGCTGTGAAGGGTAGGAGCTTCTTTCTTTCTGCTGCATAGGATTCCATTGTGTAAATGTACCACAGTTTTTTGATCCACTCTTTTACTGATGGGCATCTAGGCTGCTTCCAGCACTTGGCTATTGTATATTGTGCTGCTATGAACATTGGGGTGCATAGGTTCTTTTGAATTGGTGTTTCAGGGTTCTTAGGGTATATTTCCAGCAGTAGAATTGCTGAGTCAAAGGGGAGTTCCATTTTTTAGCTTTTTGAGGAAATTCCTTGGTGTTTTCCACAGTGGCTGCACCCATCTGCATTCCCACTGACAGTGTACTAGGGTTCCTTTTTTTCCACAGCCTTGACAGCACTTGTTGTTTGTTGATTTGTTATAATGGCCATTCTGACCAGTGTGAAGTGATATCTCACTGTGGATTTAATTTGCATCTGTCTGATGGCTAGTGATGCTGAGCATCTTTTCATATGTCTCTGGGCCCTCTGTATGTTTTCCTTGGAGAAGTGTCTGTTCAAGTACTTTGCCCATTTTTTTAATTGGGTTGTTTGTCTTCCTGGAGTGAAGTCATGTGGGTTCTTTATATATTTTGGAGGTCAAACCCTTTTCCAGGGTATCATTGGCAAATATATTTTTCCATAGGGTTGGTTCCCTTTTTATTTTACTAATGTTTTCTTTAGCCTTGAAGAAGCATCTTATTTTGATGAAGTTCCTTTTGTTTATTCTTCCCTTTATGTCTCTTGTTGAAGGGGACATATTGGTGAAACATTGCTCTGTGGAATATCTGAGATTTTCCTGCCTATGTTCTCCTGAAGAACAGTTATGCTATGATAACTTATACTTAAGTCTTTTATCCATCTTGAGTTTATTTTTGTGTATGGCGTAAGTCGGTGCTCGAGTTTCATTTTTTTGCAGAAGCTGTCCAGATCTCCTAACACCATTTGTTGAAGAGGCTATTTTTACTCCATTCTATGTTGCTGCCCACTTTGTTGAATATTAATTGACCATGGAGACTTGGGTTTATTTCCGGGCTTTCACTTCTGTTCCACTGTCTATGTTTCTGTTCTTATCCCAATACCAGGCTGTTTTGGTTACCCTGGCCTTGTGATACACTTCAATATCAGGTATTGTAGTCCCTCCTACTTTGTTCTTCTTTCTCAAAATTGCTACAGCTATTCGGGGTCATTTGTGGTTCCATATAAATTTCCAAAATGTTTGTTCTATATCTGTGAAATATGTCATTGGTATTTTAATAGGGATTGTGTTGAATGTATAAATTACTTTGGGTAGTATGGACATTTTGATGATGTTAATTCTTCCAATCCATGAACATTGTACATGTTTCTATTTGTTTGTGTCTTCTTTAATTTCTTTCTTCAGTGTTGTATAGTTTTCTCAGTACAGGTCTACTACCTCCTTGGTTAGATTGATTCCTAAGTACTTTATTTTTCTTGTTTCTATAGCAAATGGGATTTTTCCCCTTGATGCAGATCCTAGCTCATGGGGTCCATGTCATTATGGATGAAAATGAGACATTCACACAGATTACTGAATCCAGTGGAGGAAAAGGGACATCATGGCTTTTCTCTCAAGGAGAGCAAAAGTCTTGGCCCTCACTCCAATAAGCTTTTATTGTCTTACTGGGCACATTACAAGAAGGTCTTCATTAACTATGCACAGGATCAATATAGGTGGTTACCTGTTACAGAAAACAAAGGAGAGGATGCTGGTAATCACATCACAGAAGAAGGATATTTGCAAATGAAAAGGCAAAAGTAGTTGGACCAGTTACACTCATCCTTGGAAGGTTTAGCATGGTTTTTAGGAAGTTGCTTTGCAGTAAATGTCCTCAATTCAGGGTCAGGGAGTTTTAGCAAAAAGTGGCCTAGGTACACTTCAGACCTGATTCCCCACGGGAAAACCTATCCATGCGTGTGGGTCATGTGCATCTCCAAGTGGGAGCTGGGTCCACGCCACGCAGAGTGGACTCCCACATCCCCTGATTTCTGTTTCTGATATGTCATTGTTGGTATACAAAAGTACCTTTGACTTCTGAATATTGACTTTGTATCCCACTGTTTTGCCAAATCCATTTATTAGGTCAAGTAGTTTTTTGGTGGTGTCTGTAGGGTTTTCTATGAGTAGTATCATGTCATCTGCAATCAATGATTGTTTTACCTCCTCCTTTCCAATTTGTATGCCTTTCATTTCCTCTTCTTATCTGATTGCTGTGGCTAGGACTTCCAATATTATGTTGAAGAGAAGTGGTGAAAGCAGACATCCTTGTCTTGTTCCTGATCTTAGTGAGAAAGTTTTAGTTTTTGTCCTTTGTATGATGTTGGCTGTAGGTTTTTCATATGTGGCCTTTATTATGTTGAGGTATACTCCCTCTACTCCCACTTTGCTGGGCTTTTTTATCATTACTGGGTATTGTACCTTATCAAATATTTTTTCTGCATCTATTGATATGATCATGTGATTTTTATCTTTTGTTTTGTTTATGTGATATATTATGTTTATTGATTTGTGAATATTGTACCATTCTTGCACCCCTGGGATGAATCCCACTTGATCATGGTGTATGATCTTTTTGATGTATTGCTGGATACGATTTGCCAGTACTTTGTTGAGGATTTTAGCATCTATATTCATCAGTGATATTGGCTCATACTTTTCTTTCTTTGTTGTGTCTTTGGTTTGGGGATTACAATGATGCTGGTCTGATAAAAAGAGTTGGGGAGTCTTCCCTCTTCTAGAATTTTTTTTGAATAGTCAGAATTATAGGGGTCAGCTTTTTCCTAAATGTTGTGTAAAATTCTCCTGTGAAACCATCTGCTCCAGGGCTTTTGTGTGCTGGGGGTTTTTTGATTACTACTTCAATTTTGAGAGCTGTTATTGGTCTGTTCAGGTTTTCTGTTTATTCTTCATTCAGTTTCAGAAGATTATATTTTTCTAGAAATTTGTCCATTTCACCTAGGTTTTCAAATTGCTTGGCATATAGTTATTCACAGTAATTTCTTACAATCCGTTGCATTTCTGTTGCATCAGTTGTAGTTATTCTCTTTCATTTCTGATTATGTTTATTTGGGTCATCTTTTTTTTTTTTTTTTTTTTTTTTTTTTTTTTTTTTTTTTTTTTTTTTTTTTTTTTTTTTGCTTGATAAGTATGCTTAAAGTCTCATCAATTTTGTCTATATTTTCAAAGAACCAGCTCATGGATTTATTGATCCTTAGAATTGTTACTTTAGTCTCCATGTCATTTAAGTCTGCTCTGATCTTGGTTATTTCCTTCCTTTTACTGGTCCTGGGCTTCATTTGTTGTTCCTCCAGTTCTTGTGGATGTAGCATTAGGTTGTTTATTTGAAATGTTTCTGTCTTTTTTAGGTAGACCTGTATTGCTATGCACTTCCCTCTCAGGACTGCCTTATATGTGTCCCATAAGTTTTGTGCTGTTGTGAGTTCATTTTTATTTGTTTCCAGAAAGTCTTTGATTTCTTCCTCGATCTCATTCTTAACCAATTCATTGTTTAATAGCATGCTATGCAATCTCCATGAGTTTGAGTGTTTTTGAGGTGTTTCCCTGAGGTTGGTTTCTAGTTTCAGGTCCTTTAGGTCTGAGATGTTGCTGGATATGATTTCAATTTTCTTGAATTTGTTGAGACTTGCTTTTTGTCCTATCTTGTGGTCTATATTTGAAAATCTTCCATGTGCATTAGAAAAGAATATGTATTTTGTTTCTTTGGGATGAAAGGATTTCTATATATCAGTTAAGCCCATTTGATTTAGGGCATTGTTCAATGCTTCAATATCCTTGCTGATATTTTGTTTGGAAGATCTATCCATTTTTGACTGTGGTGTATAAAAATCCCCTAGTATAAGTTTGTTGCTATCTATGTCTTTCTTGAAGTCCTCCAAATTTTTCTTATATATTTGGGTGCTCCTATGTTGGGTGCATATATGTTTATAATATTCATGTCTTCTTGATAGATTCTTCTCTTGAGAATTATGAAGTATCCTTCTTGGTCTCTTTTTATGGCATTTGTTTTGAAGTCTATTTTGTCAGGTATAAATATTGCTACTCCAGCTTTTTTTCCTATTTATTTGCTTGTAATATTTTTTTTTCAACACTTCACTTGTAGTCTCTGTAGGTCTTTTGTTCTGAGGTGGGTCTCTTGTAGGCAGCATATGGCTGAATCATGTCTTCTTATTCATTCAGCTACCTTATGCCTTTTGATTGGAACATTTAGTCCATTTACATTTAAGGTTATTATTGATAGTTACTTATTCATTGCCATTTTACTGCCTTTGCACCTGTGTTCCTTTCTCTCTCACTGTTTTTCTTCCTTTTCTTAAAGCAGTCCCTTGAGCATTGCTTGCAGTGCCGGTTGGGTGGTGGTGTATCCTTTCCGCCTCCTTTTGTCCAGAAAGCTCCTTATTTCATCTGCCATCTTAACTGAGGGCCTTACTGGGTAGAGTAGTCTTGGTTGCAGGCCTTTGCTTTTCATTACTTGGAATATTTCTTGCCATTTTTTTCCGGCTTGCAATGTTTCTGTTGAGTTGTCAGCTTTGCAGGCAGCATCAGGAGTTTGGTTTTGATCATACCATATTTTGGGTTGCCTATTTGACAGGCCAGTAGAGGTGCAAAGGGCATTAGTGTTTAGGAGAGAGGTGTTGGGTACCATTAGCATATGGATTGTATGAAAGATCTGGGACTGGGTGAGATGGGGGAGGCCTGGTCCCTGATACTCTCCTGGTACTCACTGGTTAGGGAGATAAAGGGAGACACCAAAAAGAGTGAATGAGGTGGGAGGAAAACCAGGAGAAGCTGGAACCCTGGAGGCCAGTGAGGAATGGGTTTCTAGAAGGGAATGAGCTGACTGTCTGTGTCAGGTGGTGCTGAGAAGGCACTGGGGCCTTGGTTAGTGGTGGAGAAGGAACAGCTACTAGAGTGAGCTCAAAAGAAGAAGTGAGAACAGATATTATAAATAGCTCTGCTGAAAATTCTGCTGCAGAGATAAGTAGAGAATTGGGACAGGTGATAAGAAAATGGGGTAGACAGAGAGATGCCTTTAAAAAAAGGGGGGTGGGGATAAATGACAGCAAGTTTATATGTTGATAGGAATGATCCCACAAAAAGGGAGGATTCATTATCTCACAGGAAATCCTTATATGAGACACCCTGAGTTTTCAATATTTCAGTCACTGAGAAGGTAGAAATCAAAAGACTCTTTCCCACCTGTATTCATCTAAACTCAACAAGCCAGGGAAACAGAGACTAGACACAAAGCCAATTCGAATAAGAGAATCACCGAAGTAATTGAGAGGCACAAGTGACACTCTAATACCCCATATAATTTTGTTCCTATCTACCTGGATCCTCCACGCCTGAGGTCCTAAGAAACCAGGACTTTACAAGACAGTAAGTTCCACCTGGGCTGTTTCTTGCGATTTAAGAGAAAATTACTGTGAACCGAATTTAGATTGTGGACAGAATCTGCCACATCTTGTTCCCAATGTCAGGAACCAGGTCTTTGTTTTTATTACTTAATCTGTATCCTTAGGAGCTTACAGTGTGGCTGCTACACAGTAGGAGTACAACAATGTTTGTTGAATGAATACCAAGGCTCATTTTAAAAATTTACTTTTCCCAATTCAAATCCAAACTACAAGGAGATACCACCTCACACCTGAAAGGATGGTTATCAAAAAGACAAAAGAGAACAAGTGTTGAAGAAGATGTGGAGAAAGGGGAAACATGATGTAGTTTTGGTAGGAAAGAACCATTCTGGAAAACTTCAAAAAATTAAAAATAGAATTACCTTATGATTCAGCAACCTGTTAGATAGGACAAGGATCTCAAGGTCTGGGCAGTTCTAAATATTATTTCTTACTAAATGTTACAATGCAGCATAGTATTTTGCAAATGCAGCTGGAAACAAGATGAGCTGACAGGAACTCAACCAGATGGAAGTAGCCAGCTGCAAAAAAGAAGTCAACATGTAATTGACCAAATAATGTATATAAGTAATGGTTAAGCCTCCCTTGTGGGAGGCAGACCTTTGGGTATGAATCCTCTGTCTCCCTTACTTGCAGCAAGTAAATAAAACTACCTTGCGACAATCACATCTCTTTTCTGAGTAGAGCACTCCAAGTGGCAAACTCCCTGAATTCAGAAACTATCCCACTTCTGGGTATATGTCCAAAGGAAATGAAAGCAGTACCTTGAGGAGATAATCTGTATTCCCATGTTCATTGCAGCATCATTAACAGCCAAGCCATGAAAACAATGCCTATGGATGAACAGATAATTAAATATATATATATTTAAGCACACACACTAAGCTTTAGAAAAGAGAGAAATCCTGCCATTTGCAATAATATGGGTGAACCCGGACAACATTATGGTAGATGAAATAAGCCAGACACAGAAAGGAAAACCACATGATCTCAGTTTTACACGGAATCTAACATAGTCAAACCCATAGAAGCAAACAGTGAAACAGTGGTAACCAGGAACAGAGAGGGAGAAATGGAGAGATATTGGTTAAGGGCATGAAGTGACAGTTATATAGGATGAACAAGTCTAGAGATTTAATGTACAACATGGTACATGGGATTATAGTTACTAACACTGTATTGAATGCTGGAAGATTGCTGAGAGAGCAGATTTCAGATGCTCTCACCACACACTAACACAAAAATAACTATGTGAGGAGAGAGATATGTTACTTAGCTTGATTGTAGTAACTGTTATACACCTTAAATATATACAATTTTTATTTAAAAATACTTTCCCCATTTCAGCTTTGATTCAGACAAACAAATCCAACATATCCCATGTTTTAAAAAATATTTTTACAGCATTATTGTAAAATAAAGCACTGAGCAACAACAGCATAGAGACACACTGGACACTACTGAAAACATTTTAATAAAATTCAAAATTAGGAAACTAGAGAACTCATATTTGACTTGTAAAGATGACAAGGATGGAGGAGTATTTTTCTTTACAGACTGCTTCATCTTGCTGACTATGGTACAGTTTACCCTCATCTGAAATTCAAATTCCAAAAAAGACTTTTTAATCTTGAGAACAAAGTGGAAACATCTTGAAATTCAGATTTTTACCTTAAACATTTGACTTTAAAAATGGGATAGTTCTCTTTGGACCTCCTCTGAAAATGCTGGACATTAAAGATACAGTTAGGCTGTTTGGGTCAACGCCAACAGCTCCTGGCAGAAGCTTTTACAGAAAGTTCACTTTAGAGAAACTTTGCATCATGTAAGTTTTGTCCATTAGATGGCGATATTGTGCTACAAAATAAAACTTCCTTGTTTACCTATTGCTCTGAAAACTCAAGAACAATTTTGAAAAAGGAGATACCAGTTATAGTATGAATAATTTCTGGGGCTCCATATACAGCATGGTGATTACACTTAAGGAGATTGTATTACATACTTCAATGTTGCTAAGAAAGTAGATCTTAAATGTTCTTACCACAAAAAAGGAACAGTGATTAGATGAGGTGATAGAGGTTTTTAATAATGCTATTGTGGTAGTCATTTCATAATATGTATAAACATAAATAAATATGTGCTTATCAAATCATCAGTCATACACCTTAAGTTTATAAAATATTATATATCAGTTATATCTCAATAAAGCTGGAAAAAGGGTATCATTGACCCCATCCCACACCACTCCAATATTTCCATAAAACCAGGAGACTACTTCCCTCCTCTTCTATCTAACCTCATGTTTGTTTGCAGAGTATGTGTTTTATCATTTTCTCAATGTCTTCTCTGCTCCTGTTTTATTTCTGAGGTTAATCTTGGCTATCTGCCCTCATGAAAAGAATTCTGAAGTGATGGGCAGGTATGGAGGACTGTGCTGTGTTATCTAGAGTTTCAGACTTCCCTGCCTACCTGGCCAAGTGGCCCCAGCTGGAAGCACAGTTATCCTCACGGCCATGGCCAGAGTCAAGAAGAACTGCCCTTTTCACGGCAGTGTTCTGAGAAGCAGGCATTCCTTCTTTTGTGCCACGTCATTGTCATTTACTGTGGTAAAATATACTTAACACAAAATTTATTATTTTAATTATTTTCAAGTGTACAATACTATGGCATTAAGTACATTCAAATTGTGCTACCATTACCTCCATTCTAAAAGGGAACTCTGTGACCATTAATCGCTAACTCCTCACACCTTCTCCTTGAGCTCCAGGCACACACACACCCACCATTTTGTTTTCTCTAAGTGTGACTGCTCTAGAAGCTTTGTGTAAGCGAAATCATACAATATAAGGTTTTTTTGTGACTGGCTTATTTCACTAGGCTTAATGTTTTCAAGATTCATCCATGTTGTAAACTGTGTGAGAATTCCCTTCCTTTTTGAGGCTGAATACAATATTTCATTGTATGTATATACCACATTTTGTTTATTCATTCATCTGTTGATGGACACAGGATGTTTTCACCTTTTGGCTATTATGAATATTGCTGCTATGAACATGGGTGTACAAATAGCTCTTTTATATCCTGCTTTCAATTCTTTGTGGTATATACAATAGACCCCAAAGAAGAAGATTAGCTACCAAGAAGGGCTCCTAGTGGCTAACTGGGCTAAAACTTAAAAGAGAGCCTAGCAGTCATCTCCAATCAGGAATCTCTCACACAAACCATGCTTTAAGAAAAAGCCTGAATTAAACTGCCAACCTCCCACAATGAAGTGCCTGCCTGCATTGTGTTCCTGCTGGCTGAGTCAGCCCTTACAACGGAGTTCCTGGAATCATTTCAACCAATAGTGATCATATTCCAGCCAATCATATGTCCAACCAATCAGAACTGTACATCTATATCCACATTAGCATCTTCACTGACCAGAGTGGCTCTACTCCAACCAATCAGGACAGTGCTTTTTTGACCAATCAAACTGGGAGGATGTGGAGTCTTCATTTTCATGAGGACAGACCAATCAGGGACCAGGGTAGGAACTTCTCTCTATAAGTTATCTCCCCTCTAGCTCAGAGAGCACACTTGCCTTTTCCACTAAAGACAGAAGACTGTGTTTCCTTTATTTGGGCTTGAGATGGAATACTGAAGGAGTCCCACCAGACCAGAGCAAAGTGGTATGGAACACAGCAGGGCAGAGCAGAGCCGACTGCACAAGGGCCACCTCATAGCCTTGCTGTTCTATACCTGTGCTGCTTCATAATTGTGCTGTAACACTAGTGAGCTGTTCTCACAGCTGTGCTATACATAATTGAGCTATTTGCACTGAGTAAAGTTTTCTTCTTTACTACATTCCATCTTGGGGATTCCCGTTGGCATTGAATCGGCACCAACAACCATCAGCTGACAATATCCAGAAGTGCAATTGCTAGATCACATGGTAATTCTACTTCAAACTTTTTGAGCAATCATCATGCAGTTTTCCATAGGAGATGCACCATATTACATTCCCTCAGGCAATATACAAGTTTTTCAGTTTCTTCACATCTTCACCAGCACTTGCTCATATCACTGTTTTAAGTACTGCTGGCCATGCACACCTAACCTAATCTGGGAAATTACTTCCCCAACAGTTCTTTACTCAGGACTATTGGAAGGCAATTATCTTTTTTTAAAAGTTGTGATATAATTGACGTCTAACATTATACTAGTTTTGGGTGTATGAAATGATTCAACTTTTGTATATATTGCAAAATGATCACAGTGGGTCTAGTTAATGTCCATCACCATGCATAGTACTTACAATGTTTTCTTGTGATGATGTGTATTTCTTGTGATGGTACATATTTCTTAACAGAATACCTGCCTTATATTTTCTAGAAACTAGGCAGATTATTTATTTTAATCAATTCTTCTTCCACTTCCATCTTTAAGAGAAGCTCATTTTAAATAAAACTATGCTAACCTTTCTTTTTTTAATATATTTTATTGATTATGCTATGATAGTTGTCCCATTTCCCCCCTTCATTTCCCTCCACCCTGCAAACCCTCTCCCACCCACATTCCCCCCCCCTTTAGTTCATGTCCATGTGTCATAAGTTCTTTAGCTTCTACATGTCCCATACTATTCTTCTCCTCCCCCTGTCTATTTTCTTCCTACCATCTATGCTACTTATTCTCTGTTTCTTTTCCTCCCTCTCCTCCTCCCAATCCCCTGTTGCTAACCCTCCATGTGTTCTCCATTTCTGTGGTTCTGTTCCTGCTCTAGTTGTTTGCTAAGTTTTTGTTTTTGTTTTTGTTTTAGGAGTGCTTGTTAATAATTGTGAGTTTGCTGTCATTTTACTATACATGTTTTTTTTATCTTCTTTTTCTTAGATAAGTCTCTTTAACATTTCAAAAAATAAGAGCTTGGTGACGATGAACTCCTTTCACTTGACCTTATCTGAGAAGCACTTTATCTGCCTTTCCATTCTAAATGAAAGATTTGCTGGATAGAGCAATCTGGGATGTAGGTCCTTGCCTTTCATGACTTGGAATACTTCTTTCCAGCCCCTTCTTGCCTGTAAGGTCTCTTTTGAGAAATCAGCTGACAGTCTGATGGGAACTCCTTTGTAGGTTACTGTCTCCTTGTCTCTTGCTGCTTCTAGGATTCTCTCCTTCATTTTTACCTTGGCTAATAATTATGATGTGCCTTGGTGTGTTCCTTCTTGGTTCCAAATTCTTTGGGACTCTCTGAGCTTCCTGGCCTTCCTGGAAGTCTATTTCCTTTGCCAGAATGGAAAAGTTCTCTTTTATTATTTGTTCAAATAAGTTTTCCACTTGTTGCTCTTCCTCTTTTCCTTCTGGTACCCCTATAATTGTTTAAAGATGTTTTGGAGGTTCCTAAGCCTCTCCTCATTTTTTGAATTCTTATTTCTTCATTCATTTCTGTTTGTTTGTTTTTTTCTTCCTTCTGACCCACTCCATTGATGTGAGACCCAGCTTTCATTCTATCACTATTGGTTCCCTGTGCATTTTTCTTCATTTCACTTATTGTAGCCTTCATTTGTTCATCTAATTTGTGACCAAAATCAACCAATTCTGTGAGCATCCTGATCACCAGTGCTTTGAACTGTGCACCTGATAGGTTGACTATCTCTTGGTCACTTATAAAAAGCTGATTGTGGGGCTTTCAATTCTTTTTGAGCCATCTTTTTTATTCCTTTGGTCTGGTCATGCATGTTGCATATGAGGGGCAGAGCCTTAGGTGTTCACCTGGGCGGGGCACCCCAGTTGCTGGGTTGTGAGGTTGTATGTGGGGGCGGGGTCCAAGAGGGGACAATGGCGCTTGCTCCACTCTCTGTGGAACCTCAGTCCCTTCCGCTGCTTCTCTCAAGCAAACTGGGCCCCTCTTGTGCCAATTCCCATATAGGTGGGCTTGTGCACACTGTGGGACCCTCCAAGGACCTCTCCTGAGAGGCTGGGAATCCCTCTCTGCTTCTCAATCCCCACAGGTGTCCTCAATCAGTTCCCCAAGGCTCTATTTCCCAGTGCTGGGATCCTGGGTTGTGCCCAGTGCCTTGCTTCACAATCGTTCCTGGGTCAGGGTCTGCCAGCTGCTGCTTGCACGTTCAGGGTCCACCTGCTGTGGTCTTGTGCACCCTGGGTGCCTCACGCACCTAGTCCCAATACTCTCTGCTCTCTCTGCTCTCCATGTGGTGACCCTTGCCTGGCTGCCCGACTCCACCCCTCCTACTGGTCTGGATGAACGTGTCTATTTTCTTGGTTGTCCGACTTCCATTCAGATCAATTTTCTGTCATTTCTGGTTGTTGTTATGTTTCTAAATTGTTGTTGTCTCTATCTTGGTTGTGTGAGGAGGCACGGTGTGTCTACCTATGCCTCCATCTTGGTTGGAAGTTGCTAAACTTTCTTCTTGTCAGGAAAACATTGTAGAATTGTTCAGATTTATTATTGAAAGTAGATAAGATATATGAAAGGAATAACTTAAAAATGTTATTTTATTGATTCTCTGGCTAAGTGGTGTATTATCATAGCTCCAATTTTTCCAACAAGGAGGAGGCAGACCAGAGAGGTTAGAGCACACTGTCCCATAGCTAGAGGCAGCAGAGCAGGATTGGAACTCAGACCTGGCTGATTCCAAAGCTCTTACCCAGTATTCATGAACTGACCTTTAAGATGTAGATAGTTATACTAAACTTCTATTTCTTACGTTTTAGTGAGTACACAATATGAATCATGGAAGATTCACATAGATAGTAGTTCGTCTACCTTATCAAAAAAGCCAGGCTCTGAATTTTACTTTAGTTTTGTTATTTTCCCCCATTACAAGAATTCCATGTGGGAGAAAAAGCATATTTTACCAAAACAATGCTTTTTGCTCTCCTCAAGTGCAGAATTTGCCAGGGGTTCACTTTAAGATCCATGAAGCTCCCTCCACATGGGTGACTGTGTCTTCTTCAACCTTTGTGCTTGGTTGGGTCCACTTTTCCATGTCACCTGCTTATAGCACAGTCACTTGCTCTCAGGGGACTCTCTCTCTCGGCATCTGATTCTTTATATGTGAATACTCAGAAATGGCATCAAGGGACATATTCTTTAAAAATAAGATGCAGTCCTGGCCAGTGTGGCTCTGTTGAC
Source organism: Tonatia bakeri (assembly GCA_004024845.1). Classification (NCBI taxonomy): domain Eukaryota; kingdom Metazoa; phylum Chordata; class Mammalia; order Chiroptera; family Phyllostomidae; genus Tonatia; species Tonatia bakeri. Next base: position 20,055 of record PVIA01008921.1, read on the forward strand.
TGGAGCGTTGTTCCGTAACTGAAAAGTTGTGGGTTTGATTCCTGGTCAGGGGCACGTATGGGAGGCAACCAGTTGATGTTTCTTTCTCTTACCTTCCCTCTCTAAAACACAATAAAAAAAAGTGCCCTTAGGTGAGGGTAAAAAGCAATAAAAATAAGATGTGTGCTGACATAAACTCTGTTTGTTTTATCCATAAAAATGAAATGCTGTCCTGAGTATTACAGCACTTTTTAATAATCCTAAGTAAAAACATAATTTTAAAGAACATCTTCTCTTATCTGTGTAATATATATAAATGATTTTTCAGTGAATTATGTGTAACTATGCAGAAGTTATTGGGAATTTTTTATTCTGATAATTAGTTCTGGTCTTCCATTTCTTTGTTTCTCACTCTTGAAATGCTGGGTGTTTGAAATAAGAGTATGCACTCTGATAAAAACATGCTGAGAAAGGGAAAGCTGACAAGAGTATGAACCCTTTCTATACTTTGTAAATAATACATGAAGGAGAAAGAAATATTTTCATGTAAGAGGCTAATGTCTGAGCTGCTTTTTTCTAAAGTTTTCTACAGCAACTTTTCCTAAATGCTTAGAGAACTTGGAATTCTGCTCCTTTGACTCGTCAACTGTGAAACTTTATATTTATCTTTAGATTTAGATTTTTACCTAAGCAAAAAGATGTGAAGATTACATGAAATAATGTTTGCAAAGTCTTTGATGATACAGTGTACTTAATATTCTACCTGGAGGTCAGGTAGTATTATTACCCTGAAAGAGCAGGGCTATGGCAGTAATGTTGTTGTCCATGGTCATCAGGCAGAGCAGGATCTGAGAACATATTCATTAATTCTTTAATTCCAAGCATGGATTACTCGGTGGAAGATAAATGGATAGATTTTCTTGTTTCCCTAAACTTAGCAGTTTTTAAAGGGGTCCTTTGTGGAGAGTTGTCAGGGGCTGTTTCTTGGAGACAGGAAGAGGCCTGAGACTTTCTCCCCACTGTCCCACCAGCAGCAAATTCATTTCGGGGTAGGTTCCATGCAAAGAACAATGGTCTATTACGCATAGAGATTGATGCAAGTGTCTTGTTTTTGACCAAGTGGATGGAGAACACCGCTTCATTAAGGTCATCTCTAACAGATATTCGTAACAACAGGTAAGAGTGATTTGATCTGGTTTTTCCATAAATTTATTCTGTAGGTATTTAAAATGTAGACAGTCCTGGCCAGTGTTGCTCAGTGAGTTGGGCATTGTCTTGCAAAGTGAAAGGCTGCTGGTTTGATGTCTGGGCTGTGTCCTGGTCCCTGGTTGGAAGCCTGTGAGGGGCATCCAATTGATGCTTCTTTTGCACATTGATGTTTCTTCCCCTCTCTTTCTTCCTCCTTTCCCCTCTCTCTAGAAATAAATAAATAAAATATTTTTTTAAATGAGAGACAAATGAAACAAATCAGAGGCAGCCAAGTACTTCAAATGAACATGCTGTAAAGAGTGAAGATGGCTAATAAAAGCACAGTGGAATTGTCTTATTCCTGTTTTAAAAGACTCTATTCTGCTTTAATTGTATAGTAGAATTGCTGTTCTGGCCCAAAAGAGAAAAGCCCATCTTATATCTACTTCCTTTTGAAGAAGTGTAGCCCTAAAAACAGTAACAACAACTCATAAACAATTAAGCCTATTTGGACTTTTTTGTTTGTTAAGTAGACATTCAAGCAGGTAATGAGGATTGGGGGGAACAGATGGATTAGCAGGTATTAACTCTGTTTAGTTTCAAGGATTCATCTGGTCTTCCTTGAAAACACAGGGTTCATGGCCACAGGATGCCTAACAATTCAATACACTGATGCATCCATTATATTTGACAAAGGCATTAGTTCACGTTACAATAATCCTATAGGTAAGGGAAGACACCCAGGAAATGGATATCCCTTTAACTCCGATCTGCCTGCATCAAAAGCCTCTTGTCTTTTTCCTCCTTATCACTAATGGTGATAATGTAGGTAACAGGGCTTTTGAAGACTGTAAGCATACAAATATGGCTTGTAATCATCCTATGTGATTTCACTGTCTTTGTTTTCCTCCTTGCCTCCCTAACTGATGGGCCCAATTCCAACTATTACCAACAAAATGCCTTCCTTGTGCACCATGCTCTGCTGATTCATAGTTTCTGGAGTATGTCAACCAAAAGTTTGTATTTTACCCAGAAGCTCTATCTGGACTTTCAAGACAATTAACAGTAATAGCCAACATACATTTAGCACTATGTGCACACAATGTTCTAAGTGCTTTAGTGTGTATTAAGTCACTAATCTGTGGACCTACCCGTGAAGCACGTACTGTTTAACACATCTGAGGTCACACAGCTCTTAAGTCACAGAAGTGGGGATCTAACTCAGAAGTTAGACTCAAAGGCCCAGGTTCTCACCCTGTAAATTAAACTGAATTTAAATTCTAAACCCAATTTCCATTTTTTTAAAAATTAAATTTATTGGGGAAAAACTGGTTAACAACATTATATAAGTTTCAAGGGCACAAATTCATAATATATCATCTTTATATGGCACTGTATGCTCACCCCCCACCAGTCTAGTCTTCTTCTATCACCATGTATTTGACCCCCTTTATCCACCTTATCTTCTTGGACCCCCTTTCTCTAGTAATTACCATTCTGTGCCTGTGTCTATTGTTTGTTTTTCCTGTTTATTCATTTGTTGCTTTCTATTTTATATCCCACATATTAGTGAAATCATATGGTTTTTGTCCTTTTCTGTCTGACATTTTACTTAGCATGGTACTGTAAAGATCCATCCATATTGTACAGATGGCAACATTTTATTTTTTATGGCTAATATTCCATTGTATATGTACCATATTTTCTTTATCTAATTATCTATTGAAGAACACAGGTTATTTTGAACATCACACCTGTTAGAATTCCTTGTCTTATTTTGTCAATAAGATAAGTAATAACAAGTGTTGGACAGGATGAAGAGAAAAGGGAACCCTCATACCCTGCTGGTGGAAGTACAAATTGGTTTAACCCCTATGGAAAATAGTATGGGAGTTTCTCAGAAAATTAAGAATAGAGCTATCAGCAATCCCTCTTGTGAATATCCACTGGAAAATTTTGAAAATACTTATTTGTAAAGATAAGTATATTCTTTATGTTCATTGTAGTATTACTCACAATAATCAAGACATGGAAACAACCAATTTCCACATTCTAATTTGGATTATACCAAACTAAATATAATACGGTCACCTAAGGGTGCTACCACTAGATGGCAGTCAAGACACCAGATATGTTTTCCTCACTTTCTGGGTGCACGGAAGTCGAACAAACAGAATTCTCAGAGATCCCTAGGGTTAGGAAGCAGCAAAGACGCTTCCGGAAATCACACAGCTTTGATGTCTGTCTCAGCAGTGAGGATTTCTCCAGACTTGCAGCCCAAACATTCAGAATCACTTCCGTGAAACAGTGTAGACCACCACCATCCTTAGGGGATAAACAGCAAAATACAAGATGTCAAAACCTCAAAAAGGAAAAGTAGGTTTAGGAAAACAGTAGTTCTTCAAGGAGCCCTGGGCAAAGAGTGCATCTCTGATCCATGAAATGCTGGAAAACAAATGTCTTGGCAGAATTTGCCATAAGTAGATGTCTAGGTGAAAAGATGACCTGACTTTCAGGTCACATCTAAGCTAACTCCAAGGCTACTGCAGGCTGCTCTTAAAGCTTTCTGCAACAAACTTTGAGCAAGCAACCATCCGAAGTCTGGCACACGTCTGGTAGTAGATGGAAAACGTGACCACAGTACTTTGCAGCAGATCCCAATCTCCCATTTCCTGAATCTGAGCTGGCCCTGTGGCTTGCTTTGATGATGGACTGTAGTGTAAGTGATGCTTGAATTTTAAAATCCTGGGTCCAGGGGCTAGCCCTTCTACCGTTAACCTTCTGGAATGCTCCCGCTGCCCTGTAAGGAAGTACCAGCTTAGAGAGACTGAGTCCTGAGAGCTCCCATGCAGAAGGGGACCCAGCACAGGAACACACCTATGGGTGAGGCCATTTGACCTATCATAACTGAGCCGCCATCTGAGTGATACTTTCCCAGCATGACAGGCAACATTCGCAGCCATGGAAAAAAACATATTTTTGGTGTAAGCCTCTTTGTTTTGGTGTGTTTTGTAACCTCGCGAGATAACGGATTCACCTAGAAAGGAACACCTAGAAAGGAACTCTGGTGTACATAAAAGTTAAAGTTCTTTCCCTGCCGTCCGTCCAAGGCCCAACATTACTTTAACTCAGGCCCCTTCTTTGCTTCATTTCCTCACCTTTCTGACTTCATTCAGCTCTGGTTTTCCCACCCCCACCTCCCTTCTTCTCTAGAAACACAGGTCTCCAGTCACTCACTCCCCTCCATGGCAAGCATTCCCCTGTTCAAGGGCTCTGTACTGACTGCTCCCTTCTCTGGAATGTCCTGCTCCTGGGCTGGCTTCCTCACCCTTCCAGAGCCCCACTCTTATGGCACTGAGAAGCCTGACCTGCTCTCACCTGAAATGCTTGGCTCTACCTGAAACTCTTGGCCCCATCCTTCTCCTCTGCACTCCCTCCTCTCTTCCATGCTTTATTTTGCTTCATAATATTTATCACTACTTGACATCTTTATTGCTATATTTCTTCGTTTGTCTTTCTGCCATTAAAAATAAATTCTATGAATTTGTCTTTGTTCATTTTTGTGTCTAGCATCTGGCAATAATAAAAAAAAACAATAGCTAAGACCTGCAAAGCACTTATCCTAAGCCAGGTACTGTTTAAGAGATTCATTTATTCCTCATAGAAAACTTAGGAGGTAGGCACTATTCCCCCACTTTACAGATGAGGTAATTGAGTCATAGGCAGATTTAATAATTCTGTTCAGTGGCAGAGCTAGTATTTAAATGCAGGCAGTCTGGATTATAGTAGACACAGAATAAATACATGTTTAATGAATAAATAAATGAATTTTCTAATTCTTCTGCTGCAGCAGGGCTGTCTCGGTGCTGGAGAAACTGCTGCCGCCGAGGGATGCCTCTAATAACCCTTCTTTCTTCATTTGTAAAAACAAAGCTGTTCTTCAGCTTCCTGGTATTACAGTCTACTTTTTTTTTTTTGGTTAAAATTTAGGCAAGATTGTAAGGTAAAAGAGCAATATGCAAAAAAATCAATTATATTTCTACATGTTAGCAAACAGTCTGAAAATGAGATTAAAAATAATTTTATTTACAAGAGCATTTACATAAAGGAAGTACTTAGGAATAAACTTAACAAAAGAGGTGTGAGACTTATACTCTGAAAATTACAATACATCATTGAAAGAAAAACCAATGGAAAGACATCCCGTGTTCATGGATTGGGGGACTTAATATTCCTAAAATGGCAATACTTTCCAAATTGGTCTATAGATTAAATGCAATCCTTATGAAAATTGCAGCTGGCTTTGTTCCAGAAATTGACAAGATGATCCTAAAATTCCTATGAAAATGCTAGAACTGACTCAGGATAGTCAAACATTCTTGAGAAAGAACAAAGTTAGAGAATTCACATATAGACCAAAGGAACAGAGTTGAGAACTCTGCAACTGTGGCCAATCAATTTTCAACAAGGTTGCCAAGGCAATTCAGTGAAGGAAAGAATAGTCTTTTCATCAAATTGTGCAAAAGAATCAAGTTGCACTCCCTACTTTGCATCATATAAAAATGCATTCAAAATAAATGAAACCTAAATGTAAGACTAAAACTATAAAACACTTAGGAGATAACATGGATATAAATCTTGTGATTTTGGGGTTAGAGAAACCCCTTAATGTGATACTAAAAGCACAAGTGAGAAAAGACATAATACATAAATTGGACTTCATTAAAATGAAAACCTTTTGTGATGAAAATGCTACCCTGAAGAAAGTAAAAAGACAACCCACAAAATAGGAGAAAATACTTTCAAACCATGTATCTGATAAAAATCTTATAGTAGCCAAAATATATTAAAAAAACAACAATAACATAATAAAAGGATAACCCAATTAAAATGGACAAACGATAAAAAAGACATTTATCTAAAGAAAATATTTAAGTAGCCAATAAGCACATAAAAAGATGCTCAACATCATTAGCTATTAAGGAAATTCAAATAAAAAGCACAATGAGATACCACTCTACATCTAGTAAGATAGTTAAAAATAAAAAGCAAATGATAACAAATGTTGACAAGGATGTGGAGAAATTGGAACTCTCATGCATTGCTGGTGGGAATGTAAAATAGTTATGCCTCTTTTGAAAACTTTCTGGCAGCTCCTCAAAAGATTAAACATAAAGTTCCATATGACCCAGCCCAAGAGAAATAAAAATATATATCCAAAAATCCTGTACACAAATATTCATAGCAGCATTGTTCATAATAGCCAATAAGTGGAAATAACCCAAATGTCCAACAGCTGATGAATGAATGGATAAGTAAAATATAGTATATCAGTACAATAAAGTATTATTCAGCAATAAAAGAAATGAAGTATCTATATATGTTACAACATGCATAAATCTTGAAAGCATGCTAAGTGAAAGAAGACAGACATAAAAACCCACGTATTGTATGACTTCATTTACATGAAATGGTCCAGAATAGATAAATCCATAGGAACAAAAAGTAGATTAATGGTTGCCTAGGGCTGGGGTGGTGTTGTAGGGGTGGAATGGTGAGTGACTGCTAATGGGTACAGGGTTTATATTTGGGGTAATGACAGTGTTCTAAAATTAATTATGGTGATGGCTTCCTGACTCTGTGAATAAGCTAAAAGCCATTGAGAATACTAAGAGATCCAAGATGGCAGCAGATTAGGTGGAAGTTATATTCACCTCCTCCCAGGACCAAACTAGAATTACAACTAAAATATAGAGCAAGTCAACCTGAATAATCAGCTGAAGACTAGATGAAGAGGAGTCTTATAACCAAGGATTACCTAAAGAAGCCACATCAAGACTGGCAGGAAAAGCAGAGACCCCCCAAAATGGCTGACCCTGCTGTCACAGGCAGCAGCTGAGATTAAGGAAGGATATCTCAGATGTGGGGTTTCCCTCTAGGAAGTGTGGGGTCTCAACCCCAAGCTAGGATCCTTAGCCCAGAGCAGTAGCACTGGAAGAGGTGCCTATATAACAGTGACAATTGGCAGTGACAGTGGGGACTCTGTCTGTCAGGGAGAGATGGAGTCTGCTAGAGATACAGGACCCCTCTTAAAGGGTCAATGCACCAAATCTTGTTTTGCAGTCACTCACCCTGGGCTCTGGCAGAGTGAGTGTTGAACAGATGAGAGTTGTGTAAAAAGACTGAAGTTTGTGACTCTGAGGAAAGAACTGGAAGAAGAAGAATGAGGAGGAGGAGTAGAAGGAGGGGGAGAAGAGAAGAAGAAGAAAAACAGAAGAACATAGTTAAAAGAATAAAATGCCAATAAATACCTATCAATATTCACTTTAAATGTGTAAATGTAAATAGCTTAAATGCTACAATCAAAGATATTGGCCCACTGAATGAACAAGAAAACAAGACCCACATACATGTTGTCTGCAAGAGACAAAAAAAGATATTTCATAAAAATCAATGTGAAAAAAAGGTGGGATAGCAATACTTATATTAGACAAAACAGACTTTAAAATGAAGGCTGTAATAGGTGACAAGAAGAACACTACATCCTAATAAAGGAAATGATTCAAGAGGACATAACCCTTGTAAATATTTATGCATCCAACTTAAGAGCACCTGAATATATAAGGCAAATTTGATGGGCATAAAAGGAGAGACTGACAGCTATACAGTCATAGTTGAGGATTTTAACACCTTACTGACATCACTGGATAGATCTGCCAGATAAAAAATCAACAAGGAAATGGTGGTCTTAGATGACACACTAGATCAGATGGATTTAATTGATATCTCAGAGCATTTCACCCTAAAGCATCAGGATATACATTCTTTTCAAGTGCACATGGACCATTTTCTAGGTTAAACCACACATTAGGATACAACGTAAGTCTCCATAAATTTGAAAAGCTTGAAATCATATCAACCATCATCTCTAGTCATAATGGTATGAATCTAGAACTCAATTGCAAGAAAAAAAACTGAAAAACACATGAAAACATGGAGGCTAAATAACATCTCACTAAACAATAAATAGGTTAACAATAATATCAAGAAAGAAATAAAAAATTCCCTGGAAACAAATGAGAGAAGGAACACAACAAACCCAAGTCTATGAGACACAGCAAAAGCATTCCTAAGAGGGAAATTCATAGCATTACAGGACTACCTCAAGAAACAAGAAAAATTGTAAATAAACAATGTAACCTCACTCTTAAAAGAACTAGAAAAAGAAAAACAAGTAAAACCCAAAGTGAGTAGAAGAAAGCATATAATAAATATTAGAACAGAAATAAACAAAATAGAGTCTAAAGAAAATACAAAAGATAAAGTGAAACCAAGAGTTGGTTCTTTGAGAAAATAAATAAGATTGGCAAACCTTTAACCAGACTTATCAAGACAAAAAGAGAGAGGATCCAAAATCAGAAATGAATGAGGAGAAATAACAACTGACATCAATGAAATACAAGGGATTGTAAGGAAAATATTACAGACAACTATATGCTAACAGATAAGATACTCTGGATGAAATGAATAAATTCCTAGAAACATACAATCTTCAAAAACTGAATCAGAAAGAATCAGAAAATGTGAGTAGACAGACTATAAGGAAAGAAATTGAAGTAATAATAAAAAAATTTCAATAGAAAACAAAATCCATCCAAGATGGTGGCAGAGTACTGGATTTAAAGTCAGGATGCAGAGTGGAGAGTGAGTGAAAGTGTCTGTGAGAGAGAGTGTATGCAGAAGAGACCGTGGCAAATGCACAGGAGTACCAAGTAACCGGCCTGCCTATGGGTCATCTGGGCAGACTACCGCCCAGGTGGACTAACGCCACTGCCCAGCCCAGCACTGCCGGCTGCACAGTCAGGGTGGCTGTAGATCAACACAGGATCTGTGAGCTACCAGGACAGGGAGAAGGCCTTGGAGGTGCAGGCTTCAGAAACAGCACAGTGGGATCAGGCAGGCCTGAGACTGAAGACCTCTGGAGGGAGCAGGGACAGCACACCACCATTGCCTTATGTTATAGTAGAGCTGAGGAGATCTTCCCAATGTCATCTGGGAAAGATTGAGAGAGAAACTTTCTCTAAAATTGTCAGAGGCCCTTAAAGGAGGTGGCCAGCTCTGATTGTGTGAGACTGTGTGATTTATGGGAAGAGGGAGCATGTGGGTAACAGGACCCACACTACAGCATGGGAGCCACAGAGAAACTCTTTTACAAGGGGAGCTGAGATGTACCCGAGGCTTGGCAGTGACCTGTGTGCATGGGCAGGACACAGCAGCTTTGCTAACCAAAAAACTCAGAGGCAGAGAATACACTGAAGGAACAGGAGGACCTGACCCAACATGGCTTGCAAGCAGAGGGCAGAACAGAGTGGAGAATTTGGGCTGAACCTCCTGTGAGAGAGAGAGCCACAGGCTTGGGTCTGGAAGGCAGGAGCTGAATGCCTGGGATTTGCTCCACTCAGCCAGAGCCTTTCACAGACAGTTGTACCTAACCCCCACCTACTGGACTGTAGGCTTGGCAGAGCATGGAGGTCAGACCCGGGAGTTTTTGTGGCTGTGTACATTTCCTCAGGAGAAAGAAAAAAAAGGCCCTTTGCCAAACACTACATGCTACACAGCTCCCTGGGCCCTGATTTACTAAACCCAGCAAAGCAGAGAAAATAGAGACAAGCCAACAAGACACTATCTTCACTCCTGCAAAGTGGTTTAGCATTCATTTAATATCCTTCAAGTCTGGGCATAATATGGCACCAGGTTTTATAATATAGCTTACTTCAAATCTCATATATTGCTCTTCCCTTCTCTTATTCCCTATTACTCCCTTCTTCCCCTTCATATATTTATCTTAAACTCTATTTTCTCTCTGGCTATGACTTGTTTCTATTCCACACTATTACTATTGTTCCCCGCTCTGGCTTCTCAAAACCATTTGCGATTGCCATTAATCATTTCACATTACTTCTCCTGTTCTTAATATACCTTATTCTCTCTCCACCTTTATCTGTCTTTGCTTATAGGTAGTGGATAAGGTGATTGTTGTTACAGTTCTTCAATCTTATTTCTAGATAAGCGACTATCTTTGTATTGCAAATCTCAAATTTCCCTTTTCCCCTCACCTACTCCATTTTGCCTTCCTCTTGCACTTCCCTTTTTTTTCATTTTAAACATTAATTTTTCCCTGTACTAGCCAGGGAAATACTCTTAGTATTCCTTCTCCCTTTATCTTCTCAAAATAACTTCTCTTTCCTCTACACATCTCTTAAGCTCATCTTTCTTTCCTTGTGCTCTTATTCCCATTCTACTATATAAATACTAGCTTATTGGTTGTTGAGATATCTGTGGTGGTGATTTTTCTGCAATTAGGGATATATAACATAACATAATATAATATACTGTAATAATATATTATAATATAATATATAATAAATTATACATTATATATAACATATATATTATATATATTTGTTGTGGTTGTCTGTTTTTTCTCACTAGATATATACAAATATATGGGTATTTTTATTTAAATATCAGTTTTAACTTAATAGTACACAATTTTCCTCTCTCCATTCCACTTTCCCTCCTCCCTTATTTATTTATGAAGTAAATTTTATTTTCTTTCCTACATTGCCTTGTATCTATTCCCTACTCTTATTATTACCCCACCCTCTACCCTCACAAAATCTCTTTTCTTTCAGTTAGTCATCTCATATTCATTTTTCCTTTCTTACAATAGTCTTAATCTCTTTATACCTTTATTAATATTGGTGCATTGGCTATTGATAGTGTAATTGTTGATGGCGATTATCTTTGCAGGTGTGGATCTGTTTCCTGGGCTGTTTGGTTTTTGTTCTGACAGCACCTGTACAACAGTATACAAGACACAGAGGGCAGAGTGAATCTCAGTCAGAGGGAAGAACCCACCAAATAATGACCCAATAATAACCAAAACCCAATTACAAGCACATAAAAGGCATAAAGGGCAGCACAAGAGCATCAAGTGTAGGTGATTAAGGAGATTGCACCACTGAGTCCCACAGGTCTCCTAACATAGAAGATCATACCACGAAGATAGGGAGTCAAAGCAGATAAATCTAAAAAGCAGAAAAAATAAGAAGAGTCACCTAAAGTGGGGAGACAAAGAAACAACCTCCATTCAGAAGGAAAGGAGGAATCCCCAGAAAGACTGCTAAACAAAATTGAGACAACCAAACTATCAGACTTTGAGTTCAAAATAATGGTTATAAGGATGCTCAAAGGAGCTCAGTGAGAACTTCAAAAAACTCCAGGAAAGTTTCAAGAAACTTTACTGTGACCTACATCAGCATGAAAAAGGATATAGAAACTATCGAAGAGAAAAGAGGGAATGAAAATGCAATATCTCAAATGAAAAACACAGTAGAAGGGATTAACAGCAGGTTATATGAAACAAGGGGTCAAATTAGTGAGCTGGAGACAAGGTTAAAAAAAATTCCTAGAGCAGCCCTGGCTGGCATAGCTCAGTGGATTGAGCGCGGGCTGCGAACCAGGCATCGCAGGTTCGATTCCCAGTCAGGGCACATGCCTAGGTTGCAGGCTATGTCCCCCAGCAACCGCACATTGGTGTTTCTCTCTCTCTCTCCCCCTCTCCCTTCCCTCTCTAAAAATAAATAAATAAAATCTTTAAAAAAAAAATTCCCAGAGCAAAAACATGAAAAAGACTAAAAAGAAAAAATGAAGAGGGGTTAAGGGAGCTTCAAGACAACATAAAGTATAATAATATCCATATAACAGGGACACCAGAAGGAGAAGAAGAGGAGCAAAGGATAGAAAAGCTGTTTGAAAAACTAATGATAGAGGTTCTGACCAATAAAATATTTTTAAAAGTCCATACTATCAAAATCAATCTATAGATTCAACACAGTTCCTATCAAGATACCAATGGCTTCTCAGAACTAAAACAAATATTCAAAAAATTGTATGGAACTACAAAAGATCCAGAATATTTACAGAAATCTTGAGAAAGAAGAAAAATGTTTGAGAACTCAGGCTACTTGTTATCAAATTTTACTTACAATGCCAAAACAGCATCGTGCTGGCATAAAAACAGGCATAAACATCAGTGGAACATAATAGCTCAGAAATAAACCCATGCCTTTATGGCAAATTAATATTTGACAAAGGAGATGAAAAATACATCTGTTTCCTGGGCTGTTTGGTTTTTGTTCTGACAGCACCTGTACAACAGTATACAAGACACAGAGGGCAGAGTGAATCTCAGTCAGAGGGAAGAACCCACCAAATAATGACCCAATAATAACCAAAACCCAATTACAAGCACATAAAAGGCATAAAGGGCAGCACAAGAGCATCAAGTGTAGGTGATTAAGGAGATTGCAATAGGATAAAGATGGTCTATTCAATAAATGGTGTTGAGAGAATTACAGAGATATGTGCAAAAAATGAAACTAGACTACCTTCTTACACCACACACAAGAATGGATTAAAGACTTAAATATTAGACTCAAAACCATAAAAATTCTAGAAGGAAACACAGGCAGTAAGATATAGGACATTACGTGCAGGAATACTTTTTCTGATATCTCCTTGGGCAAGGGAAATAAAAGAAAAAAACGAATTGGACTACATCAAACTACAAATTTTTTGCACAGCAAAAGAAACCATCTACAAACTCAAAAGACAACCCACTGAATGGGGGAACCAATGGTACATCTGATAAAGAGTTAATATCCAAAATTTATAAAGAACTTATACAACTCAATACCAAAAAATCCAACACAATCCAATTAAAAAGGGCAGAGAATCTGAATACACACCTCTCCAAAGAGGACATACAGATGGCCAATAGACATATAAAAAGATGCTCAACATCAATAATCATGAGAGAGATGCAAAATAAAACCACAATGAGATGTCACCTCACACCTGTCTGAATGGTAATTATCAATAAGTCAACAAATAACAAGTGTTGGTGGGAGTGTGGAGAAAAGGGAACCCTTGCACACTATTGTTTGAAATGTAGATTGGAGCAGCCATAGTGAAAAGCAGTATGGAGATACCTCAAAAAATTAGAAATGGAACTGTCTTATGATCCAGTGATTCCACTTTTGGCTATATAGCTGAAGAAATCCGAAACACTAATTTGAAAGACTATATGCACCCCTATGTTCATTGCAGTGTTATTCATACTAGCCAGGATTTCAAAGCAGCCCAAGTATCCATCAGTAGATAAGTGGATAAAACAGGTGTGGTACATTTATACAATGGGATACTAGTAAATGGTCAAAAAGAAGGAAATCTTACCTTTTGCAATAGCATGGATAGACCTGGAGAGTATTATGTTAAGTGAAATAAGCCAGTCAGAGAAAAACAACTACCATATGATTTTACTTATATGTGGAATCTAGTCAATGAAATAAACTGACAAAATAGAAAAAGAACATAGATTCAGAGAACAGACAGACAGTTGTCAGAGGTGATAGGGGAGGAGGGCTGGGTGAAAAAGGTGATGGGATCAAGTATTAAAAAATCACCCCCGCCCTGGCTGGTGTGACTCAGTGGATTGAGCGTGGGCTACGAACCAGGCATCGCAGGTTCGATTCCCAGTCAGGGCACATGCCTAGGTTGCAGGCCATGACCCCCAGCAACCGCACACTGATGTTTCTCTCTCTCTCTCTCACCTTCTCCCTCCCTTCCCTCTCTAAAAAATAAATAAATAAAATCTTTAAAAAAAAAACCACCCCCAAAACACAACCAAAACCCAAAAACAAACAACTCATAGACACAGACAACAGTATGGTGATTACCAGAGGAAAAGGAGGGTGGGGAGAGGTAGAAAAGGATAAAAGGGGGTAAATGGTGACAGAAGGAGACTTGACTCTGGGTGGTGAACACACAGTACCATATACAGATGATGTATTATAGAACCGTACACCTGAAACCTATATAATTGTATTAACGAATGTCACCCCAATAAGTTCAATAAAAATAAACAAAAAAGTAAAATAAAAGTCATTGAAGTTGTATACTTTGGTCATAGGTGGAGTAATAAAGCTCTTAAACAATTTCATTGTAATTAGTTTATACTTCACAGCAGCTATCTGACTCTGTGATGGACATTTTCACATGCATTATGTAATACACTCAAAAGCCCCCAGTGGGAGTGATCATCCCTATTTTGAAGATGAGAAACTGAGACTTAGTGTGACGTGGCCAGAGTCACACTGCTGGTTTTTAATCTGCCATTCAAAGGCAGCCTAAGTCTGTCTTATGTGACCCCTCCTGTAAAGCTGGGCAAGTCATTTTCTAATCTCTTGAGCCTCAGTCTTCTCATCTGTAACAGGTTTAAAAGAGTAAATAACCTAAAATGCTAAATGCTCAGTAGATGTTAGTGTAATGTGGTAATGACATAAATATCATAAGTATTGTTAAATATTGCTGCCAGATTGTCTGTTAATTACTCAGTGGACTTCAATATTTTTGTTGTGAAATGTGGGTATGTATACTTGAAAATATACTCTAGTGTCTGCCGGTTAATATGGGAAGTGCTCTAATTAGCAATTCACACTGGTTAGCTTTTGATGGGTCCCAATCAAGAATCTACAGCCTAGACCAGAGTTAGCCAAACTGGCACACTTTTGTGTAAGACATTTTATTGGAACACAGTCTTGCCACTTGGTTACATACTGGGCAAGGCTGCCTTTCTCCTACAGTTGGGTAGTTGGGCAGAGTTGGGTAGTTGTAACGAAGATGGTCTGTCTTGCAAAGCTAAAATATTTGCTATTTGGCTCTTTGCAGAAAAAATTTGCTAATTCCTCTTCTAAAGGCAAGCAAGCTTTTCAAATGCCACCATCTAAATATGCACCCAAGAGCTTGTTACTTATTTTTTAAAAAGTGTTAAAATTAAGACTCATTAAATGAATGGTGGTCATTATGTGTTAGCTGGAAAGACTATACAGGTATAAAGAAAAGGAGCATGCACATAGGGCAAGCCCAGAGGTCTGACACTTCAGGGGAGCACCCTCACTCTGGCCTCTGACTGCCTCTGTGTCCACCACTCCCCAGCCTCATGGAGAATTCTGTTTCCTGATCCCCCTGGAAAGTGACCTGACCTGCCGCTAGGGTGCTGATACCTTAGCCTCAGAGCAATGTTCTTTCATTCAATGTGCTTGCTTATGTGTCTCAAAGAAAAGACAGCAGGAACCTTGTCAAACATGTAGCAAACTCAAGGAAACTTCCTAATAAATGTATGTGTGTGGGGGTAGAATTTGGTAGAAATTGGCTCAGAGTAGTTTGTCATGATGGCCTAAGTAGTTACTAGGCATTAAGTTCTGTGGGGGAACATTTTAAAAATGGAAAATATGTCATTGCCTTCAAGTTATCAGGCTAGCGGAGACCACATTCATATTTAGAAACCACTAGGGAGCATTGACATGCTAACCTGTGTGATGCATGACACATAGACAAAAAAAAATCTGATAAGGATGTAGAGGTTTGGGGGCTTATAAATGGAAATGTCCAGGCAAGGATGGAGGTGGGGAAGAGCATGACAGGTGGGGAGATTGGTTGTGATTGAGAAGTAAGAAATGATGATGACAAGGGGGCAGGGAGGAAGTAAAATTATAGACACCCCTCCACCCCCAGCAAAGGAGGCAGAGGCAGTAGGATATCTAAGCACATTGCTGGGAGCGGACAGGGTGGGCAGTAGTAGAGGAAGCCCCAGGAGGTTGTTCACAGTACTGATAGGAATAAGAGAGAGCATACAGCAAGAGGAATATTCTTTTTCTTAAAAGCAAACCCTTCAAATGGCCACACTGCCACCCTCTTCCCCAAATTCCATCTAGTGCTGGATGCTCAATCTCACTGGAATTTCAGAGAAGCACTAGGCCAAGTTCTGGGCATACTTGCTTTTGGATTGTCCTTTTTTATTGTTTAGCTGTTGTCTACATCTATTCTCCCTTGGTATAAAGGTGATACAGTGGAATGTGTCCCAGAGTCATGGCCTGGAAGTCCAATTCCACCACTTACTTGCTCTATGGCCATGAGCAGCTTAGTTACTACTGTGGGCCTCAGTTAGTTCATCTCTAAAAACCAGCTGATGTACCCGCCTCTGGGTGGAAACAGTGTCAGCTACAGAACTGGTGATTTGTAATGGTTGTTTAGGTGTTTATATAAGACTCTGGGCTGGGAGGATGAGGAATAGAGCAGAGCAGGAGCCTAGGTATTTGGGAAGGAGAGCTGGATTTGAGTAAAAAGGAAAAGACACCAAGCTTTGTACCTTGCATAGAGGTTCCCTGAGTGCTGCAGGGGAAGGACCTGGGTTGAATGCCACTAAACAGCCCTCTCCCTGCTAGAGTGATTTACTTGGGCTGCTGCTTAGAGGGGAGGTTTGGAAGGCATTTCACGGTGGTGACTGTCTCGTCTTGGTGCACCCCATCCTCCCCAGTGCTGGGAAGCCTGATCCTGATTAGACTTCTCACGGGTGGCCCATCTTCCAAGGCCTGGGGGCTCCTTTCTCTTTGGTGGTGGATGACACTGGCAGGCTTCTTTTTTTCCAACCATGAAAAGCCACATGCAGTAGAAATTTGAGAGTGGCTTTTCCTTACTGTACAGTCAGAATCAATGGCTTTCCTGTTTACCACTATGGGTAACGACTCCCTGAAAAACTGTATCCTGTTGACCCCTGGCTGCCTCTCTGTGACCTGGTCTGAGCAGGCCTGGTGAGCTTGTGCAGTGCTTGACCCCTCACTCACATGGGCTCCCTGGGGTGGGCTGATGAAAGTGGTCAGGGTATTGTTGTTTCATGCACATTAATAAAACTACCTGCTGTAAAAACAATCAACAAACACTTGGAGCACATAACACGATGAAAAGAGAGTGGGCTTTGAAGCTTCATAGGCTTGGTTGCAACTCCAGGCTGCACCACTGAGCATGAAAATAATAGCTCTGTGTCCTCAGGCAAGTTACTAGCCCATTCTGAGCCTTATATTTTCTTACCCATAAAATCTCCCTGACCAAGTTATTTGGAAAATTAAAGAAAATGCATATAAAACATCCTACAATGATATCTAGCACATATAGAAATAAAAAATTTATCTATAAATGTGACAACTTGTGAATTACTCATTTTTCTTGCCAGGTGAAAATAGATGCTTTCTATCACCTGCATCAGCCAAGACACTTATGATTCCACATGAGTCTAGGGGTTGTACCAAATTTTGGCATCAAATGGGGTTGTTTGAATCACACTCCCACATAGTATTCTGGAACTTGAGACCCTTACTTGGGGTCCTATAATTTCTAAAGATATTTCTGTTCTGAAAGCCCTTGAAATAGGTTTTTGTCCTTGGTTACAGAGTTTCAGAGCCAGGAAGAAATTTAGAGATCACCTGGGCCACCCTCTTCTTTGTTATTGATCAGGAAAGGCCCAGAGGGAAGCAGCCAGCGAATGTCGAGCAGGAAATCATAATCATGACTAAATTTATTGGGCAGTTACTAGGAATTAACTGAATTAACAGAGTAAATTATCTTTTACCAAATTCTCTTGTTTAATCTTCACCACAGTCTTTTTCATTCCCAGTGTGCTGATGAGGAAATAGAAACAGCCAAGTCTTTGGTCTTGAACTCCCATGTTTTCCCACTGCAGATGCCTCCTCCACCTAGCTTTATGGAAGGGACTTGCACTCTGTGGATGTTGAAAACATCGTGGGGATCAGTGCAGGCAGCTGTCAGTGCCTTACAGGTACTGGCTGCCTGGTCGTAGCTCAGTCCATTGGACTGTTCATCTCAAGAAGCAGTAACTTGCATGCTTCCTGGCATCTTTGCTAGAACCATATTGCTGTTGGCAATAAAAGAACTGAGGTAAGAAACATTGTTTAAAGTCCATGAAAGTGGATGCTTCCGTGATATATAGGAAGTGGAAAGAGAGCACAGGTGGGGACCAGGTACGCAGACACAGTCTGGAAGCAGGTCCTGGGTACCAAAGTGGGGCAGGAAGGTATGCATCACACTGGCCAAGTACTGCCTTGAGACCACGGCCCTGGTCCGGTGACTGTTATATGAGGATGATGGGAGTGAGGTTGAAACTGACAACCTTGGGGACGACGAGGATGATTCTGGCCATGAGGAAAAAGCTTACAGATTTTGCCTCACCATGCCCAGCCTGTGTGGGCTCTCACTCCCCTCCTGGCACCCAGACTACCTCAGGGAGGTGGCTCTGCTCTTTCATGGTGTCCTTGGTCTCGCTTTCTTTTCCTGAGTTTGTCCTGGGTTTTACTCTGCTTCAGAGAGGAGGGACCCAGCTAGTGCTGAGCACTGGGCTGGGGGGCCTGGGGGCCAAAGTGGTCCCAGGGGTCCCAGGGACCTGGACCCTGGACCCTGGCCCTGTTTCCTACCCTGATGCTGGAACTGAAGACTTGGGGTTCCCAGTTCATAAATGGATGGATTAACTTGTGGTCACTTCTATCTGTTTTGGTTTGTTTGGAATCTAAATAAAATGACTTTTCGAGGAAAAAGAAAAAAAGATCTGTGTGGCTTGTGAAAACCACACAGCCTAATTCTTACCTCCATTCATAAAGAAGATGGAAGGAAATTGCAGGAGGAGTTTTGCATTTTAGTCCTTCACATGACAGAGTTAACCTTAGGACATTTTGCTGGTCTCATACTCGATAGCACTGTATTGACAATTACTTACTCAAAGCTTGCACAGCAGGAAATGAAAATAAATCTTTATTTGGTGATGCTCCTGTTTTACAGTCAAGGTTGTCTATGTATCTTCAATAGCAAATCATTTTTGGTGATGGTAGATCATAAACTCAAGATAAAATTGCCTCAGAAGAGTAGGTACTTAATAAGTTGTCTGGGCGTTGAATGGAGATTTTCTCATCCTGAGGGTGGGGGATGAAATCCATAGTCTCCCTCAGGAACTAGCAGTCTGTTATAAAATACTAATCTATGTTTGGGCTTTCCAAGGCTAGGGGTAAGAGTAACTCAGCCTCCTCACCCACAATGTACAAGGTCATTGCTATGAGAAATGCTTTTTCTTGATCTGATCTGATTACGGCATCCTAACTCTGTCTCTATATGGTAGTGAGTTGCTCCTTTCAAACAGTATACTTGCTTTACAATATCTAAATATTGCTATAATACTTTCACTTTCATACTTTTAAGGTTTTCTCCATTAAGAACCTTTATGTCTTTAGCTGCTTCAAGAAAGAGTTCTAGCTATGAATTGGGTGTAAATCATAGCCCTGATAATTTATTGTCTTGATTTCCCCCCCCCCACATATTGTCAGATTGCTAATGCAAGACAAGACCCAAGGCCCTTTCCATAGGCCAAGTAACATCTTTATTGCACTTACCACTTTTTTATAATTATATAAGCATTTGGATACTTGTATTTATTTTTATGTATTCTCCACCAGGACCTGTACTGTGTGCTGGTGAGGACCATGGCAATTTTATCTCTGTATTTCCAGAGTCCAGGATGCTCAAACAGTAATCAATGGGTAAACATTAGCCCCTGAGATATGAATAAATAGACTTATAACTCCAAGTTATAGCAGATACCCTTTGACGTCTGTGATTGAAATGGCAACATTTTTCCCCTTACCGTGAAGATGGAGACCTCTTTGCAGAAGGGGGTGTACTACACTCCACAGTTATATTCACTTATGATACAGGGTACAACTTAATTCCTTTGGTTTGAGCATTAAACAGGCACAATTTCCTTATTCTTAAGAATTTAATAATTCTTCAAAAGTGTTCTTTCCAACTGTGTTGGCACCAGTGGCCTTGGCCCTATGGTATTGTAGTGACTTCAGTGCTTGTCCAAGAATCTTCCCAATTTCATCCTCAGTTGATTTACTTCTATATTGCCATAGATTTATCTTGGTGAAGTTGAGTTCTAAATTACATACATGCAACTATGGTGGATCAAGCCATGTATTTTTTGATAAAGATATATAATAAGGAGTTTCACCAGTATCTTTCCTTTAGTTATATTATTTCAATAGTCTTTTAATAAGTTAAAAGAGGCCTAATACCCATTAATATTATCAAGACTATTTTTTCCAATATGTTCTGATTATAAAATTATAAAAATATATAAACTCATACCAACTTCTTCTGTTCACCCCTATTTGGATGCAAAATTATATATCAAAGGTTTTTAACCAATGGGCTGTCCCTTGAATTTAACCTGTAGATGTTTTATTTAGTTGTCACAGTGCTTTAAAAAGTATTAGGCAATATTTAAAAATTGGGTGATTTTACATAATAATCTGGATTTGTGAAAATCAACATGCTCTGTAGGTCCACACTGACCACAGCTGAGGGCTTCTGCTAGGTCATGCCTGCTCCAGTTTGCAGGCTCACTCTGCCTTTCCAACTCTTTCTGTGTTTATTGTTTAAATTCCTGAAAGGGTGGTATTATAGGTAATTTGTTTTCTTTTTTTTCAAAGTTCAATTAATTTTGTTTCAACAATGTTTTTATAGCAATGAATAAAAACAGTAGCTTTTGAGGAAGCTGTTGTAGGTTTAACAATTAATTTGTATATATTCTTCTTAGTCCAATGGTACTTCTAAGTATCCATGAAAATTTTAGAATGGAAAAGTAAGAAGAGAAATGAAATGATAGTAATTTAGATTGCCAGAGGCTTTTTTGTTCATTTCTTTGTTAGCTAGTTGAGTTATTCTGTGTTTGACTTGCGGTTTCTAGTATTGCCAGATGGAAGAATGCCCCAGAGCAAAGACAGGGAAAGCAGCCATGTTACAAACACCTCCTCTTTCATCTTGGGGGGGGTGAGCCATCACTGTGCCGGGACTCCTCTTGAGTCCCCTGGGGTTTGTTCAGCCCGAACTTCATATGTGTCTGTGATAGATATGGAATTTTCATAAACTATCTGCCATCAAGACATGATATTAAAATCCATGATAAACTCAGGGAACTCTGGGAAAATAATTTATTAAGACTCACTAACAATTGCTATCATTTATTAGATGTTTTCAAAGTCAATATGCTTCATGCACAAGAAGTGCCCTGCTGTCGTGTTATGTATCCCATCCTCTCCCTTGCTGTGCAGTGCCGACCCTGGCTGATGGTATCCATATTCATGTGAAGTTCCCCCTTCATCTTGTGGCAGAGATCTGTAGCAAAACAAGGAATGTTTCTTTAGGTAGATTGTATTGAGAATACACTTATTTGGGCAGTAAGTTCTCCCATGATAGGAGCTAACAGGGGTACATCAGTCACCAAGACTCAGAAAATTTAATTTGGGGGATACAAGGTGATTACAGAGAAGCATGTTTTTTTTTTTAAAGACCTATAACACTTCTTAAAAAGTGTTAAAAGTTTGGCTTTTTTATGCCAATATACCACAGTTTCTTACCCTCTGAAAACTGTATGATATTTGGGGCAACTAATTCCTATTGTGGGGCTGTCCTGTGCACTGTAAGATGTTTTGCAGTATTCTGGAATCCATCTACTGGGTGCCAGTAGCAACCACCCTCCCCTGCAGTGTGACAGCCAAAACTGTCTCCAAAGATTGCCAACTGTCCCATGGGGGGCAAAATTTCCCCTGGTTGAGAACCATGCTGTAGACCCTCTGAGATCTTTTGATTTTGACAGAATGGTTTAGATTTTGTCTTCAAAGATCTCAAAAGGGACTGGTAAGTCAGGAAAACTGTGTTCCCTCTCTGGACCCCTGAAGGGCAAAAGGCACAGTTTCAAAGTGGAGGGCCTGTTTTCTTGTCCTGTGTCTTTACTAACCTGCCTTTTTGTCTCAGGTTGAGTCCCTTCATTAGTCCTAGCCTCTTGCCCTTTCATTAAAAATAATGGAAGACCTAAGTCCTAACTCCTAAGGCTGACTGAGGACTGAATGAGGTAACATGTGAACCTGCTACTATACTGCACGTACTGCACCCTCTGCGCCACCTGTGCCATCAGCCTGAGGGAACACACTGGGCTGCTAACGTCCTTGTACTCCTCTGCTAGTGCTGGAGACCTAAACCAGCTTTCAGAGATGTGTGGAATTGCTTTTTGATCTGCCTTCCACTGTGGTAGGCTACAAGGGCTGTTCAAATTCCTTTGCTTCATGCTCTTTTCCTCTCTTTCCAGATTTTGAATTTTGTTTGGTAACAGTTCAGGCAGAAAAAAAATTATCAGTTTCTGCACATAAAACATAATTTGTGTGTGCATATGTGTGTTTTTAAGAAAATTCATAGCTCTTTTCGGCAAGACTTCTAAGTCCTCATAAGTAAGTTCAGAAGAATAAAATGGAAATAATCAACTGGGGAAACTTTTATTTAGTTTTAGTACATATCAAAATTATAATAAGGAAGTTAAATTCTACCCTGACCAGTGTATCTCAGTTGGTTGGGCATCATCCCATAAGGCAAAAGGTCTCTGGTTCAATCCCCCATCAGGACATATGCCTGGGTTGCAGGGTTTGGTCTGCAGTCAGGGCAGGAGCAAGAGGCAACTGATCAATGTTTCTCTCACATTGCTGTTTCCCTCTCTCTCTATCTTCCTCTTCTCCCCTCTCTTTAAAAATAAATAAATTAAATTAAAAAAAAATTATTTCTATGTATATGCTTGTGTGTGTGTATGCGGTCTCTGGGAGATACAAAGAGAATGAAGACAATGATCACTTTTGCTGCAGAGAGGGCAGTGCAGGGAGGAGACTTAGCTTTCATTTGCTATACCAATGGACCTACTGCATGTCTGTGATGTGCATGTGTTCATTAAAAAATATGTAATAAAATTTAAAACACAAAATAACAAATAAAAAAATTAAACCAGAAGCTTTCCAAGATATGACGGGAAAAAACAAGGGAAAAAGTTTGAGGCAGTTTGCAGACTTATACAGTGTGGGGCAAAGTTAAATTTATAGTTGATCATATGGAAAATAATACAATAATTAATAAATAATTATATAAGAGTAAACCGTGTTTCACATACTCACAACTGCAAACTTACTTTTGCCCACCCCTGTATTTAACAGGAGAGAAGAAGTCAGAGTTGAGGAAAGACGCATAGGGCCAGAATGCAAAAAGACATACCAAACGGAGTTGTGGAGGGGCAGGGCTCGAGGTGGGGTTGAGTTCGGAAATCTCTCTGTGGCCAGAACTCAGAGTGAGATGTGATCATCTCTTGCTGTATTTTGTAGTCCTTGATTAGAACCAGTGCTTAAATTGGTGCTATAGGATGCCACAGTGAAACAGGATATATTCTTAACAACCCTTCTACAATAAAGATGCTAGTGAGAGTCAAATAGTTGTTCTCTGTAAGGACCGCTAATGTGGGCTTCAGGACAATGCCCAAATATGACACAAAGGGTAGTTCTCTATGTGTGAAAAATTCTTTCCCAGGTTGTTAGCTCTCTGGTAGGCTGGTGAGCTAACAATGGAATGTAGAATAAATGGACTGCATATCTTTGTGTAATCTCTTACAAATGTTATTTCTTTAAAACTAGCTTTCGCTAAGACTTGAACAAGAGAAACTAAAGTTATAATCACAATGTAGAGACTCTGAATTGTCCATCAAGGGCAAATCTATATACCTGGATGATTGACCAGAGTTCATGTCAACTGCTGGCACAGAGAAACATAAAATGATTTGATTTTGTCTCATACAGAGAGGTACAGAGGGAAAAGTGTTTCATTTTTTAACCTGTCAGGGGCAGACAAAAACCTCCTGACAACATGTAAAACTGGGCTGTGCTTTTCCCCAGGAAGGCAGGTGTGTGCCTGCTGCAGGGAGCTGCAATGGGGAGCTGTGTGTTTACACAATTAAATCTGCGTTTACTACAAGTCTTGCATCAATCAATATTTTGACTTAGCAAAACCTACTCCATATCAATTAATATGTATTATATCCTGCTTTCCCATGTTCCTTTGTCAAGCTGGCTGTGCCCCAAAGGTGGGCATTATATAAATCACAGATCCACCAATATCAGGTGTCTGAAACCCCAAGGAGAGGTGTGCATTTTGTTATAAGTCCACCTGACCACAGGCTGTGAAGTGGTGAGGGTCACTGCTGCCTTCAGAGAGCAGAGAAGTTGAACAGCTTTGGGGGGTGCTTGCATGCCAAAGGGAAGCTGAAAAATTTAATCAATCTTTGTAGTCATTTACTGCTTCATATATCACAAGGGGGAGAGATTATGTCATAATTACACGCTCTTCATTCTAAAAGGCTATGTTCATCTGTGGTGGCCACTAGCACTTAAATCTATGGAAAACATGTGTCCCACAGTGGAAGTTAATAATGAACTGACATTTTTCCAGAAGCTGAGAAGGTTTCTGTAATCATGGACAATTGCTACATTGGCTTAAAAAGAGTAACAACCTGAGTCACTTAACTATAATGGGTTGTAGGTCATGTCTGGATTGGTGTTGAGTTTCCCAGGGTACCAAGGGTGGGTGTGGTCTGGGGATCGGTCCCAGGGCCTGGCTAAAGGAACTGGGGTCCCTGCAGGGCTGTGACCAGAGTGCAAGGCTCTCCCACAGGCCCTGACTTTTCCCCTCTTGGAGGAAATGCAGCAGACATTTAAACATTTCCAAACCAAACAAGACACCCTGAAGGATTCTCCTCCTGTGGCCCCATCATCTGCCTCAGGCCGGATTTGAAAATATCAAACAAGGCAGTGACAGAGGCTGCTCTGCTAGGAAGAGGACTGGCAGGAAGACAGGACAACAAAGGATGTCGCCGCCCCTTGCTGAGCATCTGCACTGAGATTCAGGGGCTGCGTTTAAAAACTGTAGACTCAAGAACACAGGGTGGTCTTCCAGCCACAGTCTGGGGAGGACTGTGATCTCCCACCCTTCATCCATGGTCTAAAATAAAAGCTGGGGTGGCATTGAGGATTTCAATTTCTCTTATCAGTTCTTTTTAACTTGGGCACACTTGCTTTCATATTTTTAATGCTTACTTCTTGGAGACCATCTTTGTACCCTGATTTGTTCTAAAAAGCCTCTTAATGTTCTGTCCTGCCTTAATAGCTCACTTAGATTTAACATTTCACCTGGACTTTGATAGTAAAGGAAATAGAAGTCCCAGAACCAAACCTTCTACTTCACCCCACAGTTGCTGGTTCCATGAAAACAAAGCCTGCTTGGAAATTCAGAAAAGCCTCATCTAATGTCAGCACTGAATTTGAGGAAGAAAAGTGAAAGTTGTAACTTGAAACTTGTTCTGCATGTAATTGTTAGTAGAATTGTGGTCTCTCTCTCTCTCTCTCTCTGTCCCTCTCTCTCTCTTTGGTAATCTTGTTTTCCAAATTAAAATCCTAAAATCCTTCAGTGACTCAGTCTCCACCTGGTCTGAGAAACAAAGAGTCCTGCAGGATTATCCAGGAGCACCAGATTGGGAGAGTGATAGGGCTTCAGATGCACACAGCCCCTCAGAAAAACTGCAGTCCTAGTAAGTGCTGGACCCAGCCCTCTCCATGGGGCTGGCCAACTGGGTCTCCTCCACGCCTGTGGGACGTTTCAATGGTATGGGCTGTGCTTTAGGTGGTTTGTGTGCTTCTTGGACACATGGCCTGATACACACCATGTGCATCTCATAACTTGTCAGGGTGGCTGTCGTGGGTGCCCTGGCACAATGGGGATGCCTACCCTTTCAGCAATGCCTCTCCTATTTCAGCTGCTACCCTGTCCTCTCTTGACTGCCCAGTCCAGATAGGTGGAGTCCAGTGGATTCAGGTTGGGGTTTCAGCTCTCTCAGTTACTACCTCTGTAATGGTAAACAAGTCTGCTCATCTAGGAAATGGATTTAGCAATATGAACCTCTTATATAAGACTATTTGAAAAATTGACAGATCTTGCATACAATTTAGCACAGAGCCTGATGCATCAGGAACCCAAGAGTGAGCTGCTTTCAATATTCATAATACATTATGGATCACACAGGTCTTCCCCAACTCACAAGGAAAACAGCTTTCCTCTGATATTTCTTCTCTTTGGGAAGTGTGAATCTGGATGCAGGGCTTGTGTCTGATGCAGTTTCAGGAGCAACATGGCCTCCCACAGGGGACTGTGGAGAAGAACCTCAGAGGCTTTACCGGAAAGGAGGTTGGCTATGTCTGGACTTACCTACATGCTGGCTGTAGAATGTTTTCTAGCTGAAGGAAACAAAATATAGCCTCCAGACTACTCAAGCAAGGGGACATTGACAGACTGCCTTGTGAGCTCTTTGCCAGGAGCTTTCCTGAGCCTTGCTTCCATCTCCTCCTTGATGAAACAAGGTAAGTGTGACAATAATGGCTTCACAGGCCATGGAAGAGACACCATGGGGGAATGCTTAGGAAATGGGAGTGGGGGGATCCTGGATAAAGTAAAATGACAGTGGCTAGAGCCCTTAATGAGGAGAGTGGGGGCAAATAAACTTTCTCTATAGATGAGGGCTTACTTTGGGGAGCAGAAAGTGAAATGACCCCCAATAATTACCAGGGGAGTGAGGAAGGAGGTGTTCCATTCCACAAATCATGGGGCCCAGACTCAATTAAATTCAAAGTACTAGGAGGTGACATAACATTGTCTAAAGAATAGAGTCTCTGCCCAGCTATGGCCAAAGCCCCTTGGGAATCTTTTTATCTGTGAGACAGCAGCTCCAAGACTGGAAGGTAGGATGGAGCCCTTCTGGAAGGCACTGTTCTCCCAGCTGCTCCTCAGACTTCCTCTGTCTCTTGCACAGACTTACGCCAAGAGAGCTGGTGATTCAGCCCTGGGATGGACACGGCCCCTTGGGACTGCAGAGCTGAATATTTATCAGTTGGATTGTTGTGGTCTCAAGGCACTCTGAACTCCAAGACTTTTATTTTTTCCCAAATGATCTCAGTGACTGTGTGCTGTGGCTCTCCCTGGCCAATGTCTAGTCTGTGGTGTTTTTCCTTGCTCAGATAGTGTTTCATAGAGGCAGGTTTGGTAAAATATCTTTCCGTTCCTATAAAATATATTAAAATATATTTCCATTCTAAATAAGTTGGTGTCTGTTTTGAATTAATCACCTTGATGTACAGTAATTAGGTATAGATGCATCAATAAGAGAGTTTTTTCTTTCAGGAAAGAGGTACTCATTCTATTTGTTACAGTACAGTGGCATATACTATAGGCCTGAAGATTTTCCCCCAAATCAGACTTCCACTTTCTAAAATGTCAAGATGATCCTTCCTAAATTATCTAGAAGTAGCTGGAGCAGTTTAGAAAGTTTGAGCATGTACAACTAGAGAATTCTCTTACTTCCCCAGAACCCAAGCAGATGCCAAATAAAACAAAAGTATGTGAGCCTTTCAGCCAGTGCCTGGCATTGGAGACTTGAAGATATAACTGTGGCCTCAGAGGATAGCAGTCCAGCTTCAAAGGCTGCTTTACTAACTTTGGAATGGAACTCTTGAGATATTTTTTAGATTCCTTCCTTCTAGACCTCTCTCTCTGTATTATTCCCTCCCATTCTTTCTCCATCCCAATTTCTCTTGCCCTCTCTCTATTCTTCCAACCCTCCTACCCTTTCTCTCTGACCTCATTTCTTCTCTCCCTCCCCGCTCTCTCTTTCTTTGTTGTCTGTCATTCTCTCTCCCTCACTCTCTTCCCTTCTATCTCTCCTTGCTCTTGCTTTCCTTCCCTCCGTGTCTCTGTAGCTCTCCCTCTGTACTCTCTTCTCTCTGTTTCCCCTCAGTTCTGCCTGACCCATTTGTATTTAGGGATCACTATTTGTGTACATTGAGACTGCAGCCCCTTTCTTTGCCTTCTTTCTGTTCTATCCTCAAAAGATTTTATAACCTATAAAGGAATTTTTTCCCCCACCTACTGCAATCACCACATCCTTTGTCTGGAGAACTCTGACACCACTGCTGTGTGTAAGTACTTCGCTAGACTTACTGTTCAGCTGAGGCAGGCAGACTTCAATGATTCCACTGACTCTTCCTTGAAGAGTTTAATAGAACAAAACAAGGGGCTTCATTGTTTTGAATAAAAATAGAGAGGTTCTGTTTTCTGGTACTGGGCTCAACACTTGTCCTTGCATTTCCTCAAGGGCCAGTAATTAATCACAGAGGTATTTGGGTGGGCAAGATATTTTTGAAAATCATTTTACATCGCTTAACTAATTAGTAGATAAGCCATAAAACCCACTCATCTGAACCTGAAAATATTTGTAATTCCAACTGCCTTTCTAGACATGTGGTTTTAAAAGTGTGGTCCCTGGGCCAATATCAGCATCACCTGAGAACTTAAATATTAGGAATACTAGCTCCTGAACTCTGCTCCATATGGACTGAATCAGAAGCTAGAGTAGGGCCCAGCAGCCTTTATTTAACAAGCCCTCCAAATGATTCTGATGCACATTCAAGTTTGAGAATCCCTTCTTCAGAGTGAAGATAGCCTTTAAGCCTGTGTCTGCAATGTCAGATTCAAAGTTCTTATATGTGATGTGGGGGAAAACGTATGAAAATAAACGGAAATTAGAAAACATGGGTTGAACTCTTGATAACAATAACCTAGTGAAGATCTGCAAATAGAATCAACATTCCTCATGTCATAGCTATATGGAAACAGCAACACAAAATGAGTCTCTTGCATCTTGAAAGAACCGTGAATCACAGCATGCTATAGGTGGGGGTGGGTGGAGCAGTGTGCTGCTTCTTACCACTAGGGGGCGCGCTGGCTTTTCCAATGTGGTCACTCTGTGAGACGCAGCGTTTTTTGTCTTTGAGGTCCTGTCATTCTTTGTATAAACAGGTTACGTTCAAGTGTTTAGGATATAAATTACGACCATGCCGGCAGCCTAGGGAGGAATGTAAACACAGCACTGTGGTCGGAGCAAACTCTGAAACTGACTTCATAATTTATTGCAGGCCCCGGGGAAGCTCAGTATAAAAAGAGAGAGAGAGGGGGAAAAAAAAAAAAAAACCATTTAACTGCAAATATGATAATGGAGACAAAAAAAAAAAAAAACTTTAATTCACTGCTTAATTTTGGGAAAAACAGAAAGAAAACATAAAGATTAGGAAGATAGTGAAGACTTTTTAAGACAAGAGGTTTGACTAGGGCGATGTCTGGACTGAAATTCACTTAGAATATAAAAAGCTGTGTGTGAGATATCTACTCAGTGGTATTGGTGCCTGGTAATTAGCTGGGAGAAAGACCTTTCAGGGAATGAATAACAAAGGAGAGTTTTCAAGAGCAAAAGCAAAAACAAAACAAAAACCCAGCCCAGAGCTGGAGAAGAAAACCAAAGTGTGATTTTGGGAGAGAACCCTACTCCTGAGATCTAGGTTGCCACTGCTGCCCTGGAGTTTGAAGTGCTCGTCAGACAAGGGTGAGCTGGGTCCTCCTGCCTAGTGGGCCTACACTCTCTCTTTGTTATGCATAGCTTTACCAGCCTTTGCCCATAGCATTCATGATTGGGAAATCTCGGGAGGCTGATCAAGAAAAGAACCAGGACTGTGAGGTGATCCCTGAGGGAAAGCATCAAATCCCTTGTGAAAAGGAAAGAGAGAGTATAGGGCACAGAGAAGAGAAGCGTGGGGGTTAGAGGGTGCCAATGCTAAGCAGGGCAAGCCAGGTTCTGAATTAGAGGGTGGGGACAGAGAGCAGGCACAGAACGTCTTGTGAGGGCCAGGTTCTGTTACTCTCCAAGAAAAGTAAAGAAACCAGGATGAATGCTAGAGACTGCCCACTGCTGCTCCCACAGCCTTCCCTCCAACTCTGTCCCCATCACCTTTGTATGGATGGGATCAGCACCCACACAAACTTTGGTCCTGCAAAGGGGAAGCAGGTATTGTTTCTTGGCACCTAATCCTCACTGGTTACTCAGCCTGGCCTGTCACTCTAAGCTGGTGGGTTAGAGGAAAGAGCAAAAGGAAAACTGTCCTTGAGCTCAAGAAAGAGAACAAAAAGGGCAATTCTTTTCTTCAAATGAAACAAAATCATGCCTTTCATTGTCTTGCCTGGTTTTCTTTCAGTTTCTTTCACCTTCTGGTTTTTGTTTAGCCAGAAAGAGCTAGGGTGAAGGAAAGAAAGGAATAACAGAACATGTTCCTTCTTCTCTTTCTCTTCTGAGAAGGCCCACAATCAGAAACTGCCCTGTGTTACTCACGGCACAGACCCCACACCATGTCAATTATACAGCTTGGGGGGAAACGTGTAGAGTTGCATTGGCTGAGTGGTGGGGACAACCTGGCGATTTCAGAATGCTGCAGAGAAAACAAGTACCTTTAAAACAACTATTTGTTATATACATTTTATTGAAAAAATTTTACATCAAAATAGTTTGGCAAACTGTAAAAGTATACATAAGTGCAAATATATCCTCCTTTTAAAATATAAGCAAAGTGTGAGTATACATGAGATAATAAAAATATCTTTAAAATATGATGGTAAAAAATAACCTGGTAAAAATAATTGTATTGTCACAATACTGAAAACCACGATCTCAAACTAGACACATTGTTTCTAAATACTTTCTTAATACTGTTCTTTGGCACCTGTATCCAAACATAGTATTTGGAGAAACAGAATTCTCTCCTTAGCTGGGCAACAAGGTGCGGCTTTCTTCAAATCTTGTGTTTAGCACTGCCTTTTTGAAAAGCATATACATTTTCATAGACAAAGAAAAACACACAAACAACTTGTCTGCATTTTTCAGACCCTGATTACTGAAGGCAATGAAGATCCCAGAGTTACATGTTTATGTTTTTCATGTGGTAACTTTTTACCATCTCTGCTAAGAAGTTGAGTTCTCAGTTAGTTCTCCCCCTCATTGGCTCCTGCACATATTTAGGGCACGGCCATGCCAGGGCCTGTCCTTCTACCAGTGGTAGGCAAGTGCCAGTGAACAATGCTGGCCTGGGGATTCTAAGTGACTGATGTGCTACTGACTGCTATGGGGTGCATTTTATGTGATTCCATGTTAGTTCATTCTGCCTCACCCCCACCTCCATGGAGAAAGTGGCCCTGACATGGCCTCCCTCCCTCCATTCACATGACACAGGGCTTAATATCCTGACATACACTATTGTGATGGTGGTGGTGATAATATGGCCCACTTGCAGAGGGGTGGAAGGAAGAAATGCCATTAAAGTTGAGGACGAAATCTTTTCTGTCACACACTGGGGTAGAGTGATGCTGGTATCGAGGCAGTCCCACTGAAAGAAGAAAATAAAAATTCTTTTCAGAAACAAATCTGTCCAGCTGAGGGTGGAGTGTATTATTTTAAAAAAATTAATATAATTGGTGCCTTGTTTTGACTCAGGATGAGAAGGGATTTGTCTGTTGCTATAAAACTGGTAGGCGAAACCAGCTCTGGAAGTTTTTCAAAGTTTTAAACCATAGGTCATAGGTCTGGAATCATCATGTTTTGTTTTTATGTACCCACAAACACGACACGTCCCCTCTAAACCAGTTTATCATGTGCTTGAACTTCCCACTACTCCTGGAGGCCCAGAGGAACGATTGATTCACGATTCAGTCGCGGGAGGAGCTGGGACACCGGACAGCGGGACAATCTGACCCAGGCTCTTGCTGTGGGTTCCTGAGCACAGGGCTCCTTCCAGAGCCCAAGCTCCCCACTCCAGAAACACCACTGTCGCCCTCGCATCTTGTTTCCCAGCTAACTGGCCCGGTCAGATTAGCAGGCCACAGCAGGGATATTTCCTGTGCCTAAAGTGGGGACAGAAAACAATCCCAGCGCTAAAGAAAGGGCCAAGAAAGAAAGCGCAGTCTTCATAAGTCCGGAACGTCTTGCGCTTCCTCTGGAAAAGCCAGGATTCTGGGGAGCAGAGAATGCCCTCCGATAAGAGCTCAGCTGCAGACCCTCCTGCGCAACAAGGCGTGTGCTAGCATGGGGAGCCTCTCAGAGAGGAGGGAGAAGGCCCGTAGCTCTCTTCCCCCGTGCGCTCCTCGGCCTACAGGGATCCAGAGCCAGGCGGCCACTAGGCGCCCACCAGCCCACCCTTCACTGTCTCCGTGTCTGCGAGCCCGGATGAACAATCCGCCAGGGGTGTTTGGCAAGCGCTGGGACCTGGCCTCCCCCGGAACTGAACTTCTCTCCGTGTCGGACTGTGTTAGGCCTATTGGCCTGAGTCTGTCTGATCATCTGTGTAGTGTGGGAATCAAAAGTTGCACGTTAGTGCAGGGCCTGATTCAATTTTTGAGTGAGTTAAAACCATACCTATTGCCTGCCGCGCGGTGCCCTGCTTGCTTCGCCTCCGCCTGGCTGCATCCCAGCTCTAACGAAGAGACCAGGCTGCTAAGTAGCTGGTTACTGGGCCTACGCTTATTGCCTGATAACACCTAATGTTGCTACACATGAACTGCAATGCTCTCATAAAGCAGCGACTGGTCCACGCGTCCCCGATGTGCCTTTGTGGTTCTGCACACAGGTGCGCTCGGCCAGAAAACTACTCTACATCGTAGTACCAATTTCTGGATCTCCAAGTAGCTGGCCCAGCAGGACCCTGAGTGAACGCTCAAAAGGTCGGCGCTTTCAGTGACCCGAAGGACAACAAAAGCCCTAGTTCTTTTTTTTTGAACGGCTCTCAGGACTTATTGAAGGGCGCAGGGCCTCTCGGAGCACGCAGGACTTGGCCTCTCTGTCCTGAGTGGGAGGGTGCGAACCTCGTGGGTGTGCTGAGGGGTTCACGCTGTGTATGTGTGTGTGTGTACACTCTTGAACACTGGGAGTGAGGGTGCTGCTAGACCCGCAGCCTCAACCCTGCTTGACCTCCCCGCTCCTTGCCGGGCCCTGGACTCCCAGTCCGCCGCGGGTCCCGGAGGGCAACACACTCCGAACCAGGCCCTGCAGGGTGCCCTGCACCGACCTGCCTGAGAGATGCCAACAAGGGCTGGGGTATGGCGTATTTCTGAGAGATAAGGGAGCCGTGGGACCAAAGAGGAAGGTGCAGAGCACGCCCCTCAGGCTTGGGCCAAGGCACGATCTCCCAGTCGTTCCCAGACTAGGCCCAAAGGTCGTGAGAAGCTCCTGGGGAAGGCCTCCGCTGCCGAAGCCTGCCTGCTATGTTCTCTCTAAGACAAAGAGTCCTGTTTTCGGATCCCCGCACTTCCGGGGCTTGTGAGTGTGCCCAGTGTTTGAAGTGGGGAGAGGGCGGCCACACAAAAGGATCGTAAGTCTCTTTCGTGTGTGTGTGTGTGTGTGTGTGTGTGTGTGTGTGTGTGAGTGATTTTAGGGCACTCATTCGCGGCTGCTGCAAAACTTCAGAGCCTGGGTTCAGGTTGAGTAGGGCCTGCTGGGGTAGGGGCGCGGTGAGGACTGCCTGCAGAGCCAGAAGAGCAGCGGGTGGGCGGGTGAGCGGACCTGTGGGTTCCGCCTGGGGTGGGCGGTGACTGACAGCCAGTCCGTGGGGATAAAAAGTATAGGAGGGGAGGGTCGTCTGTACTGGTTATTTGTAGAAATTCCCATAAAATTGAACAAGATTCTTCTTTCAGTGCCTTAAGTCAGGCTAAAATCCTCTCCGGTGTGGTCCTGCCGAGACTGTCTTTGTTTAGTTAACCTTTGAGACCCGCATTTAAAAGGCCTATTTGGGAAATTTCACCATCCAGGGAACCAACATCTTTTGCCCATTTCTGGGTTTCCCTTCTCCCCTGAAGCTCTTGTGGTACATCAGTTCACAAACATACAATGTATGCATTATCCTGCGAATCATTTTATAATGGGGGTAAGGCAATGTAAGTGAGCACAATTTGATGTAAAGACATGGCCGATTTTAATATGTGGCCGTGGGTGCCCCAGAGGAGGTAAATATAAGAGAGTTTATCTCCATTTTCTTGATAAATCTGGTTAAATATTGGAAATTCTCCTCCACCCTGTCTCCTCCCACCGATAGGTTTGGCAAGTCAATAAATTTTCATTATCTTCGGCCAGTGCAATTTACACCAGCAACACAAATGGTGTCCAAGGGGTAGGCACTTCTCTAAGGGAGTCATAGTATGGACCTCAGGTTCCGCTGGCCTAAGACAAACTTGGGTGTCATCAGGTGGGCACTGTGTGGGGAGGCAGGAGACTCAACCTGTGCAAGATCCCGGCACCCCACTCTACTTTCCTCTGGGTTCCTCCCTCACTTCTCCTCCTCTCAACATCTGCCCAGCTGCAATCTCTCCCTACCCACACCCCAGCACACGGAACTTGTCTTTCTGACATTTACTTTTGTGCAAAAATACAGCAAAACAAACTTTACAGAAGACAAAGGGAAACAGAACTCCATGGCCAAGGCCCCCAAAGGCTACATGCCTTCGTTCTAAGCTAAGTCAGACCTGACAGTGGAGACCTCCAGTCCATAGGGACACCCAGATACCCGAAGTTGGCGACTTTGTACCATCTTCCTAGGAATGTAAATGCTAGAGGCTCACCTCTAGGACCAGGGCATGGGGGAAAAGGTAAAACCCCAGTTCTCTCCCCTCCATGAATAAGGTACAGCTCCCCCCACCCCCAGCATCAGCTCTTATCAGTGCCTTCAGACCCCTAGGCTGCAGCAACCCGTTGCAATTTGCAGTAGCCGTGAAACCTGGAGTCCTAGAGGCAACGCCCCCAGCAGGCTTGGTGCTTTACCTGACAGCTCCTCCCGGGCGTTCTGGTGCAGGTAGCTCTGCTCCAGTGAGTACGAGGACATGCTGGAGTGCAGGCCTGCGGAGGCCGCGGGGTTGCTGCTAGGCGTCAGGGTGGCAGGCTGCTTGAGGTAAGGCGAGGCGCCGGGCGAGCTCCAGTGCGTCCCGGGGCTAGTGTAGGGAGAGTGGCACTCGATGGCGCTCGCCAGGGCAGGGGAAGAAGGCACGGGGCTGCTGCTGCTGTCCGGACCGTAATCCCCACCGCTGCCGCCCCCAGCGGTGCCTACACCCCCAGGCCCGGCGGGCACGGGGCAGCTGGCCATGTAGGTGGAGCCCGGGTTGGGCGACATGTGCGGGACGTGGTGGTGGTGGTGGTGGTGGTGGTGGTGCGGGTGTGCATGGCCCGGGGTGCCAGCGCCGGCGTCGTAGCTCGCAGGCATCATGTCGAGGCTGCCGTAACCGCCCTGCCCGTGGCAACCAAGCGGCGCCGACGGGGGTGCCTGGAAGTCGAAACTCTGGGGCAGTAGTGAGGCCCCGAAACCCAAGCCACTCACCACGCGGTGGTACATGGGCTTGAGCGCCTGGCACTTCCGCCTGAAGCCCCGCGGCCGGCGGCGGAAAGAACCCTCCTCGAACATGAACTCACTGGCGGGGTCGATGGTCCAGTAGTGACCCTTGCCGGGCCGCCCGAGACCCTTGGGCAGCTTGATGAAGCACTCGTTGAGCGAGAGGTTGTGGCGCACGGAGTTCTTCCAGCCCTGGTAGGCGCCGCGGAAAAAGGGGAAGCGCGCCTGCAGGAACTGGTAGATCTCGCTGAGCGTCAGGCGCTTGCTAGGCGAGCTCTGGATGGCCATGACGATGAGCGCGATGTACGAGTAAGGGGGCTTCTCCGGCCGCCGCAGCCCGGAGCTCGCCTTCTTGGCGCCCCCGCTCCCGGCGCCCGCGTTGCCAGCGCTCTTGCAGGCAGCGGAGGAGGCGCTGGCCGAATTGGAGGAGGAAGAGGAGGCAGAGGAGGAGGAGGCACAGGAGGAGGAGGACGACGACGACGAGGACAACGAGGTGGTCTCCAAGGTGGTGGCGGAGGACGACGAGCTCATCAGGGCGGCCTGGAGGGCGCCAGGGGCCGGGCTGCACGAGCTGCGGAGCGGGGCCGGCGGGGGGCGCGGCGGCGGCCCGCCCTCGGTGGTCATCTGGGACTCCGGAGAGAGGCCGGGCCGCGGGGGCGGGCCCGGAGCCGGGAGCCGAGGCGCTGGGACTGGGTTGGCCCAGAAGATCGGCGAGTGTCCCTGCCCGCCACCCGGGCTGTAGCCGTGGCCACTCCGAGCCAGCGTCCCCTCCCTCAGCTCAGCTGTGGCTTCTGGCAGCGGCGGCGGCGGGTGGGAGGCAACACCCGGCGCATCACTCCCCTGATTCTCGAGCCCCTGCCTTTCGAAACGGCCTCCCGGGCCGCCGAGCCGAAGTTGCTGGGCGTCGGGCAGCTGCGAGAGGAGACTGCGGCCGGGACTGCAGCCGGACCCGGGGACGAGCCGATGTCTCCTTCAGGAGCGCTCCTTGCTCTGTGTCTCAGACTTCCTCCTGCCGGCCGCTCCCCCCCACCCCCCACGGCCGCCCCCCCTCCCTTCCTCCACCCCTACCCCGCCTCGTCCCCTCCTCGCGCCGCGTCGCCTCGGGGAGGGCACGCTCCGCCTAGGCGCTCGACCTCACCCCCGCTCCCCACCTGGTGGCAGGGTCCCTTTCTTACCACTTTTTTCACTCTCCAGGGTTCCCTTAAGTCTTTAATTCTTATCTCGGCCTCTTCCCCTCTCACCCACCCACCCTCTATAAAAGGAAGAAATCACTGGCTAACCCCCTTTTTGCTAGGATAACCCCCACCCCGAGCAAAACTGGCCACCTATAGCTTTATAAAAACTTTCTCTTTGCCCCTTCCAACGCCCCTGCCTCTTATCCCAGACACCAACTGACCCTAGTGGAACGGACCTACCCCTTCTCTCCTTCCTCCTCCCTCTTCTCCTGCCCCTCCTCCTCCTCTCCACCCCCTCCTCCTCCCTCTCCCCCTCCTGCTCCCGCTCCTCCTATTCGCCCATCCTGGGCCTAGTGGTGCTGCCGCCGCCCGTGCCGCCGCCACCGGGAGCCTTCTTAGCTGCCTTACCCCGGGTGCCCGCACTGACACCATCTGTCAACTTCAGTTAGACATTGCAGCCCTCAGCACTCCAGGGGCCAGACGCCCAAAGGTAACGTGCGTGCCGGTCTTCTCTCTCTCTGACAGGGCTCACAGCGCAGGCCTTACAACAATTGTGAGTAGAGGTTGAGAAGCCAGGGCGCCCT
This sequence comes from Tonatia bakeri, assembly GCA_004024845.1. NCBI lineage: Eukaryota > Metazoa > Chordata > Mammalia > Chiroptera > Phyllostomidae > Tonatia > Tonatia bakeri. Next base: position 57,102 of record PVIA01008921.1, read on the forward strand.
AGCACCGCAGGGTTATTATGTCCTGGGGCGATCATCGGCATTTGGTGAACTTTGAGAAAAAGGGTTTAAGAGAAAACTAAACCAAGTTTTAAAGAAGCTGAAATCTGGTCAAAGAATGGGACTCATTTTGCATTTGTTTCCACTTCCTTTCTGTTTTCCACTTGACGTTTTATAACAAATGCAAAAGGAAGGCCGGTGCTGAGCGAGTTAAGTAAGATAGCTGTCTTTATATTCATTCAGTCCTGGAGGGGCGTGTTACCATCACTAGATTTAAAGTCTTAATGTTGCCCACCAAAAGAATTGTACATTGGAAAGTTACTTTTTATGGCAGAATACTTCAAGTCAATGTGGCTAATTCCTCTCCCAGTCAGAGTCTGGCTGGGAGAGAAGTTGTGCCCTCAGGAGGAATTACTTCCATTAAGGCTGGACAGTTAGTTATTGTATTGCACGTGCAAGGAAATGTAGTCTGACCGAAAACAGGGGCTGGAAGTGGGAGGTGGAGAGCAGGAGGCCTGGGAGCTGACGGGGCATAGGAGAGGCCCAGAGGGGAGGTGCTGCAGACCAGAGGACCAAAATTGGAGGCAGTGCTGAGCACACCTCTGCATCTACTCTAAAAGGACCAAGTGCTGGGAAACCTGGGGAGATTGTGGGGTGGGCAAGAGAGGGGAGATTGTGCTAAGATCCTGTGAAAGGTGGGCAGCAAAGGGCCTTGGGTGGAACAGAACCGAGTCAGGCCTCTTGGGGCTGATATTAGCAGTCTGTGCCCCTAGCGTGCCTGGGAGACTGCTTCTGGCTGAGTGTGCTGGGGCTGTAGAAGAGGGGTGGAAAGGGTGGGAGGGAAAGGTTGGGGGTTGGGCTGGGTCTGGCCCCAGACAGTGACCTGAAGTTGAGTGGAAGCAGGCTTTTTCCATCAAACCCTGCCTGGATACCACACACAGAGACTGAGTGTCAGTTTACTGCCTTGAGCCGGTTCCTTTTCCCTAAGCTCCACAGTAATTAGACAAAGAAAACCTAAATTAGTTGAACAGGCGTCGACAGCTTCCTCCAGAGCACCCCTGGTACCTACATGGGAATGTGTCTGAAAATGACTTGATTGTAGCTGAGAGTCAGCTAAGAAAACACGGCCCAAATGAACTCAGTTTACCACCCATTTCCAATAGAAAAAAGAAAGAAGTCATCCTTTTCCGGATGAGATGTTTTGATTGAGTTGGGGTAGGGGGTTTGTCATGGTTTCCACTTCTAAGAATTTCTGAGTGACTGATGAGCAGGGGTTTTTTTTGGGGGGGATCCCTATTTATTTCATAGTATGTTTCTCTTATCCCCTTTTAGTGATTTTGCATGGAATAATTTAAGTGTAAGTAACTAAATAAGTAAATATAGCATGCTCACTAAATGGATGCTGTAAGTGTCTAGAACATAAATAAAATAGAAAGTGGAGTGAGGACTGATAGTATCTTAAAGGACCTCCATTCTGTGTGTGTGTGTGTGTGTGTGTGTGTGTGTGTGTTGGGAAGAGAACTGGCCTAGCTAACGAGCATGGAAAGAAAACCCATCATTTCATTTGTAGATGGGGGTGTGGGCAATAGATTAAGGGAAAATTCAGCAAGTGAATGTCACTGTCACTAGACCCACTCTAACTTTCTGCACCTGGGGGATTCTGTGTACATTGGATCTCAGAGACTGAAGAATAAACAGCACCAGCCCTAAAATCCAAGCAGAGCTAGGAATACTCTACACCATTAGTTCCCAGTTTGGGGGCCATGAGTCTTTTTGAGAATACAATGAGAGCTCTGGAGCCTTCCCCCAGAATACTTCCATTTTGCCTGTGGTATTAGGGGGTCCACAGATACTCTTTAAAAAAAAAACAAACACTACTCTACATATTGTTAGTTTCTACCAATTCAGCTGGTTAAATTATCAGGGATTTTTAAAGGCTTCCTCCCCCATTCAAGTGACAGCGGTATCCATTTTATACAAATTGTCTAAACTTGAAAGAAATATCATTTGTAGTTTGATGACTCTTATAGGAGGCTAGACAAGTCCTGGAAGGGCAATAGACATTGGAGAGCTATGAGAGCCCCAGTCAGGAATAGGTCAGCTGATTTGAAGCCCCCCTCCCCCATCTATCTAAATATTCCCCTCCACTCCAGAAAGATAAAAAGGTTGGTGACTTTCTGAGCAGGAAGGGGCTCTTTGCCAAAACTCTTTCTTGGAGATCCCACTTCTGCCTATGGAAATTGTGTCTCTGGCATATACCCCCATGTCTACAAAGACTAAATATTTTCAGTTGTTGCTTATAGACTGCACAGGGCACCCTCAAGTGATCATCATTCTCCCCTTTAGAGGTGAGGAAACTGAGGCTTAGAAAGCCCGATGATTCCCTGAAAGTCACATCTGAGCTAGCGCCAAAGCTAACCTATACCACAGGCCTGGGGTCCCACCCCCATTCTGCTTCCACTACATCACATTACAACCTCTCTGACTTCGTTTTAATTACCAATTTATACAAACCTCCTGGGTGAGAATGCATGTTGTAATAAATTATGTCAAATTCTTATCCCTAGCAAGGATATCTGAATTTCTGTTTAGCACATGATTTAAAAGGGACATTGTATTTATCTCTGAAACAGAGACCAAGCATCGCTGCTTAGGGCTCTTCGCTTTTTCAGAGTCCTTTCTTCTGGTGGTGAGATCTTCCCGACTGACTCACTGCTTTACAAACAACACACACTTGATCTCTTTTTCTTACGGGAAGTAAAGGTATGGTTCGTTAAAATGAGTATAGATCAGCCCATCTGCTCCCTGGTTAACCAGAAGTACAGGGCCTCGGCGCAGCGGATCCCCTCTCCCATCCACTCTCTGTCCTTCCCCTGTCCCCCACCCTCGCTTTGGTGATTGTCCCCGTCTGCGCTAGAGGTTCGCCGTCAGCCCCAAACCCCAGAGCCCCGCCCCTGCTCCAGCACAGAGTAGTGTAAACTTAGGGAAGCTTGGATTTATTTCTCCGATTTTGTTCTGCAATCAGCGTTTTATTCTAGGAAGTCTCTTCATTATTGCGGTTTAAATTTTATGTTCTTAGTATGCTTCCTCTGCTTCGTGGGTTTTACATGAAAAGGCTTAGACTAAATCAGTAACCCACCGGAGACGCATCCGCACCAAAGCTGTTTACTGCATCGAAGACCTCACCTCTTTGGGGCACTTTGTCTTCTCCCTCCTCCCCACTTCCTTCGACCAGCCCCGCTGGAGCAAAGCCTCCTCCCAATTCAGTTTGAAAGTACTCTATTCACCCTGTGTTATGATACGAAGTTAATGTGTGTAATGGATTCTCTAATTCCCGCGAGGATTTCCTACATGGAGACCTTGGGGGCTCAGTGCTGAGGTCTAGGGGGTGTCAGCGTGTTTGGGGGAATCACTGGAGGACCACGAGTTTGCGTGCCACAGAGCTCCTCTAGAAACTTTAATTTGCGGTAGAAAATCTGCCCAGGGGGCCAGGAAGAGGCTCCAAGGCTGGGGTGAGAGAGGGGAACTGGGCGAGGAGGGGTAACTGTGAATTCTATATCCTCGGCGTCTGTTCTCCTTCCTCGGTCCAGACACTCCCAGACCTCCGGGTATGAACATCAACCACGCAATTCTAAATGTTTATTTGGATAGATTCTTCCGCTGTTCAAACGCCTGTGTCCCGGGCAGGGCTCTTTTTCATAGACTGAGAATTCCGTGATAGCCCCAGACCTCCTGCGCCTGGCGCGGGCATGACTTGGTCGCCCACTTTGTCAGGTCTGAGAGGTTTGGCGAGGAAGGAGAAGGGGTCCAATTTACCAGAGCCCCATGGGGAAACCTCACCTCTTCCTATCTCTGTACTTCCCAAATTGCATTCCCATGGCTGGGAAGAGACAACTTTGGGGTGCCCCTCCAGCCACCCAGCTGCCCATGGACCTTCACCTGGGTTCGGGCAAGGAGGTACCAGACGGGGCACCTACCTTAGACATCACCCACAGTCTGCTGCGTTTATTTGTGAGGAGGCCGGGGGCCTGAGAAGAGGGCTCCTGGCAGGAAAGGCCATTCCTCCTAAAAGGCTGCTCTAATGCCTGCGGGAAGGAGAGAAATGACAGTGCTGGAAGAGACACAGTCTGTGTGTCTCCTGTGGGGGCAGGAATGAGTGGGCTGTCAGTGGCGAAGGAGAACTAAAGGAGCCTGCACCACATACTCTCAGTCTCGGGAGAAAAAAAAAAGGCATAAACAAGTGTAGGAGTTGGTGCCCCTCGGCTCGTTAATTTTGGGCCCACTTGTGCTTCTGGGAGGGCTCATCACTCCTGATGAGACAGAAACCTGCGGAACCAGGCTGTGTCTTGGGAGCAGGACAGCTTGAGCTCAGCATCCCTTCCCCTACTCCCACCTGGTTGTGTCTCTGGCCCGGGTAGACACAGGGCCCGCACCCGGGTGCAGTGTGGTCCCAGGCCTTGGAAGGACTTGGGGCCACAGCTTCTGCCTGCCTCCCCAGGCCGAGAGGAAGTTGGCTGCGCCTAGTGTGAGCTCGGAGCAAGGCTGGCGAAGGGGCAGGGCCCAACCCTGCAGTGTTCATGGACTTGGAGGGATTAGCCCCAAGCACAAAATGAGGGAGGGTGAACGCTGAGGGCTGCAGAATGTACCAGTCAAAAGTGTCCGCTAGGTCCAAAGGCCATGCCTGAGGCGCCCACAGACAGGGAGGTGAAGCTGGCCCACTTCGGGTTCACGGGCCGGAAGACTCCCTGGAGGTCCCAGATCCAGCCCGGATAGGATTTTCTTTTAGTGTCTGGCTGGTCTCCTCTTCCCTGATCCATCCACCCCAAATAAATAAATATCTCCTAGGGCAGCGAACTCTGCAGGGCACCCGGTCCTGTGTGCTGCACCTTGAGAAATGAACTTCCTGGAGCATCAAAACTCCCCCCCTCATCCTCCCCGCTGAGCTCAGGATATGGGGCGCTCTCGCTTCTCTTCAGAAAAGGAAACGTAGCTCTTACAAAAATATAAATCAGCTCTGACGTCCAAATATTTCTTTTGTCCTCCAGCATCCTCTGTGGGGATAAATAAAACGTGCTCGGCGCCCAGAACCCGACTCAGGACCTGGGGGCGCCCAGACGCCGCCTTGGGGGATCTGCCTTTCGGGAGCCTTTCCTCCAACCTATTCCCGATCACTCCCCTATCTGCCTCCACTCTCAGCGTGGCACTTTCTTCCCAATTCGGGTTGCAGCCTGAACCTCAGTCGAGGGAGGAAGGAAGACAGCTCCTCAGTACAACCCTGGAGCCTGAGAAGGCGAAAGGCCAGCAGACCCGCGCGAGGGGGAAGGAATTGTGCGCCACGCTGGTGCTGGAACAGAAGAGAAGCCCAGGGAAACACCGGACACCGAGAGTCTCGGTGTCCCAAAATTGCCTCTCCAGGCTGCCCTTGCCTTGTCCTCGAGGTTTCCATTCTTACCAAGCCACCGCCAGTTTACACATCGGGGGTCTCAAATCCAAGTCAGCCTGGTCTTGGAGACGAGCCCAGAGGAACCCAGGGTTGGAGCCAAGAGAATACCGAGCGGCGGCCTCTCCGAAGGCTGGTGCTCCACAAGAAGGAAGCAAGCTTTGCAGAGTTAGAGGCAGTGTCCCAGTCGTGACCCAAGGGTCTTTGAGCCTATCATACCGCCGGGAGGGCTTAAGCCGGGTCTTCCTTACACCCTCGCTCCCATCTCCCTCCTCATTTGGGAGAGGTGGACAGGTTTTTGGTCCAGGCTTCGAAAACAAATCTATACTACGAGAAAAGACATGCAGTGAGCATAGCTGAGGAGCTGGAGCAGGAATCTAAAGGGGTGAAAGTAGACTAAACACTTTGTGGAGTAAGATGGCCTGAAGTTGCCTCTGGCACCTCCACTTTCTTCCTGCTCCTCTGACACTCTGGTGTTGGGAGTTCACCCGCCTTTTTGCTATCCCTCATCCCCTCCGCAAATAAGTCACTGCAGCACCCAGGCATTGCAGCCTCAAACGCTGCGGTGGCGGAAGGTTCCAGGCAAAGCTTAGCCTCCACCTGCCCCGGGCTCACCACTCTTCCCCCTCTCACTAGCCACCCTCCCTCCTCCCCTCTTTGGCCACTAGGGTTCTTTAACAGGCCTGCGGCCTCTGGGCTTCGAGGTAGGGGCTGTTCTCCTGCATCCCCTCTCTTTCCAGGGGGGCTTATTGATGAGATGCCTCAAAAACCACCGCCCAAAATGTCTCCGAAGGGTTTAGACAATCCATCACCCACCACTTCAAGAATGCTTCCTCCCTTTCAAACACAATCCTCGCACACCAGACGGGCTGCGGTGGGGAGGGGCGCGCACTTGAAAAGAGAACAGCTATATAATCAAAGTCAAAGCCATCCCCGCAACCTTTCGGAAACAGGGACTCAGGCCAAAAATCCCTCCAAATGATTTACGCAGCCCTCCTCGCCCTCTCCCCCAGCTTCTTTCACTCTCCCGTGTGTCTGCTATCAAGAAGCCAGCAAAGCCAACGCATGTCTCTCTCTCTCTCTGCGTTGAGGGTTATCACCAAACGTTTCTCCGTGGGGGTAGTTTGCATTTTAGGAAGGCGCTTTTCATCTTGGGGTTCAGGGGAAAAGGGGAGTCGCGGCCTGGCCGACACACTTCTTGGGCCAGGCCGCGGTGTCTTTCTCATTGGAGAGTATAGGACCGCGAAGGCGGGGCGTGGTTTTCTGTAGTTGTCAAATGGTCGTCAACTCCCTTCCCAACCAGAGTCCTCCCGTTTTGTGTGCTGCGGCTGTGCCTCCCCTTTCCCTTGGGCGTCAGCGCAGAGGAAGCAAAAGTTCTCGCTTCCGCTGGATGGCGCCAGGCTCCCGCGAATCTCGGTCAGTGAGGCCGCCTCGCTCGGTTGCAGTGCCCGCAGCTCCCCTTCACCTGCCTAAGACTCCACGCCCATGGCCAGAATTTGATCTTCAAGTGGACAGATTCCTTTAAATATTGTAGCCTACCTCGCACTCTTGGCCACCTTAGGACATATATTTTCCTATGCCTCCACCCCGTTAAAATATAAAGAAAGTTAGCTACATACTGGTACACCTCTATTGAAATGAGCTCTGTCTCTTGAGAACACGCTTAGGAATTTTTGAAGAAATTCAAACTTGGTGAAGAAACTCAGTATTCAGTTCAATTATTTTGGTTGCCGAAGCGTCAAGGTTACACCTGTAACTGTCATGAGGTCCGGTAGAAAATAAACAGAACACTCAGCGTCAGGAGAAGCCAGTTTTGGCTGGTTCTGGAACGAGGTATCCTGGGGAAGATGTTTCCATTCTGGACTTCAGCGTTCTCATCGTGAAGGGGATCCAAAATCACTCTTTTGTCTTCTGTGTACACGTAAGTGGGCGGGATATACAGTAAGCCTTCCCTCATACACCCATCATCTAAATTTAACAGTTATGGAGGTTTTGTCATACTTGGTTCATTTATCTTTTTTTCGATTTTTCATTTCCTGCTGAAATATTTTAGGGCTAATCCAGACATCATTACTCCTCCCCATGAGCTCCAGTTCTAGCTCTCTCATACCTAAAATTATGTTTGGTGCAGACTAGCACAACTTCCTTGGTGAAGTTTGAAATCAAGCTGGAATGTTGTTCTGGATGTGTGTTTTACAAACAGAACTCTCCATCTTGCTACTCTCTCCTCCCAAGTGACTTCCAGCCACTTCCCTGGGCATTTTCCTGGCTTTGTCCCTCCCCCACCCTCACTGGGGCCAGGGATGTGTGCTTTAGCAGTGAGCTCTGAGAAGCAGTCCTCCTCTCTTCAACCAGGAGAGTCAACGCCACATGGAATCGGTACCTCATGCATACCAGATCATACATATGATATTTATTTTATTGCAAAACCGCACATGTCCTTTGAATAGATGTGTGTGTGTACACATATATATGTATATGTATTCCTGTGGACAACAGTGTATCTTCCACATTGTTTACCCAGGCAGTGGCCAGCCAGGAGCGAGTTTTCTGCATTGTTTCGAAGTGCCTATGGGATGATTTTGGATTAGGCTGGAGAAGTGAAGGGGTCCTGAGGGGGAGGGAGGGTGGACCATGAGGTGCTGGTTGACCCATACCCTCAAACAGCAACCCACACTATGACCCTGTACAAGTATTTTATTGATTTATATGATTTTCTGCCCCACAAACAACACATTTTACTGTAGTTCTCAGTGTTTCCCTCGCCTTCAGCACACCACTGGTCGGATGAACAGCTGTGCAGTGGTAACCCCAGATCCTTTTCTGACCATACACCCACTTCTGATTACCTTGGGCGAGTCTCTGAGCTTCAGTATTTGTTTTTTGTATAATAGAAATAATAAACATAATAACAAGCCCCTCTCACAGTGACTATAAAGATGAAATAAAAATTGTAAAAAAATTAACATTTATACACATTTACACTATTGTTTTTTGCCCTCCCAGCAAAAAAAAAAAAAAGCGCTGTTTAAGATACTCTGTGAGTTCGACGTGTACTTGGGATCTTTCCTCCCCCAAGTAACCTCTGATATACACGTGGGTTTTGTTCTTAATAAGGAAAGCATGTCCATTGTCTATAAGTTTAAGACTACCTCTGTTGGGCTGGGGTCTTTCGAGGTGTTTTCGTGATGTGAGCAGGGCTCCACTGTGAAACTCGAATTACTGTGTGGTCGGAAGATGTTTCCCTAGGTGGGGTTCACATAGCCACAGAGAGATCCGACTCTTTCGCATTACCCGGGCCAGGCCTGGACGCTCGGGCTCCAGGCGCTGTAGGTCAGTGCCAGAAGTTCATGCAGGGCGCCTTGACCACTTGACCACGGCGCCGTGTGTGTGTGTGTGTGTGTGTGTGTGTGTGTGTGTGTGTGTGTGTGCGCGTGCGCGCGCGCGCGCGTAGTTGAGCGCTGCGAGAGAAGTCCACTTTGGCAGGGTATAGAGCGTCACTTGTCTAGAGCAAGGTGTGCCTCGGGGAAGCACCTGCGTAACAAACCCAGGCACAGGAGGCTGGGCTGTGCAGGACCTGGGCCCACTCACTGGGGGTCGAGCCACAAACAGGTGATCTACGCTCGAGGAGTGTCTCCTCCCTTAAGTATCACCGGGAAAAGCATGAAAGCGCAGCAAGAAAAACTTGCCAGCGTGCTGCTGCTTGAGGGGCAGGGGCGCCTGGTGGATTCTCGGACAGGGGCTGCCAGCAAAGCAGCCATCGCGTGTGTTTGTTTCAGGCGG